>WAAE01021318.1:0-11072 GCA_013400495.1 Nicator chloris
AGATGCTGTAATTTTCTCATTAGGGAATTACAGCCATTTAGATTCAGAGATAAAACATGTCTTCTGAAACTGAAATGAAAGACAGACATCAGTTTCCTTGCTAGACTTCTAACAATGCAGTTATCATTCCAGTTCAACTACATCAAATTGAAAGAAAGCAAAACACAACACTTCCCTTTAATTCTGGAACTCTGCTCTAGTGCAGATACAAAATTACTGTATGGTAAGAATTAACACTGCAAAATATCTATGTCTTGAAACATTAAAATGTGTAGGGATGGGATACAGACAGACTTTTTTTTAATACCCTTCCAGATTATAACAAAAGCATCACCAAAAAATTTTTACAATACAGCAGTGAGAAAGGACAGTGAGAAAAAAAGGACTTGTCTTTTGATACTGGGCAGAAGGATCAGGATTTTTAGTGGCTAAAACTGTAGTTTCCAGAGCTGAACTTGAACAAAGCAACCAGTAACTGAGTGCAAAAAAACCCACTCAGCAAGCTGAGAGACCCCAGGACATGTTAGTATTCTGTGAAAATAAAGAATGCAAAAACTGCAAGAATTATTTGCAATGAAAAGAGCTGTTAAGAAGCACTTACTCTGTAGCCATAAAAAGTGCCTGAATAACACTGTTCATGTAGCAAGTATTTCCTAGATTTATTAGGCCTGTCTTCCCAGTTTCAGATTTTCCAGAAAGTCTAGATAAACAAGACGGCAAAGAACTGGATTGAGAAGTCCAAGCACTCTGACTGAGGATCAACTTAATCTTCTCTTCAGTGGGTTTGGGCATATCCTACAAGAGAAACATTGAACACACTTAATAGGTTTTTTTATTTGTTTCTATAACAGGTCCTGCCATTCAGCACTATTGTATCTTCCCCTGTTCCCCAATTGCCCTTCAAGGTCTTGCTGCTGTCCCTGACAGCCCAGGAGATACAACAGCCCCCCTGCCCCTTGTTCCCTGCCTTCCCCCAACCTTCTTCTTCAAAGCTTTATATTTATTTTATATTTTGAACACAGGATTGACATGAGATTATGTGGTTAGCTCTTTTCTCCAGGTGGAAGCTCTAAAGGATTTGGAGCTGTGGAACTACAGCTTCACATCTGGGAAAACAAAAAAAAAAACCCACTCCATGCTCTTGACATTCCTAATGTACCTTAATAGCTTCCAAAATGGGTTCATAGAGTTCTGGAAATCCTGAATAATGATACATCATACAATGTATCAACTCAGTCAACTGCATCAAAAAGGCTGTACTGGAAGGCAAGCCATCTCTTTTGAAGGAGTGAACCAAACTGACCACGTGTGGGACAATCTGAACAGGAACACAAAGAAGCAAACAAATAGGTGTTAACTGCATTTTCTCATTGTTTTTGTCTCCTACTAAATACTTCAATGAACTTCATTGGTTTATACATGCCAAATGACAGGGCATTTGTCATTTGCAATATTGTTATTAAATAAGTGGTTGGGAAACAATGACTTGAAAAACATACATTATTCTTTACAGACAACAATTTTCACGCAGCACTATTAATTATTCAATGCTCACTTTAGCTCACATAGCAAGTTTTAAAAAGAACTTTATGAACTTAGAAGGTGCATGTTAAGGTTTTAAATAGTCAAGTGTCTTCAAGTACTCATCTTATTAAGGATATTAACAGCAAACATTTTGCTTTTGTGCCACGAACCATTAAACCATGAACAGTTTAATATCTTGTTCTGATTTCACAGATATGGTTTTTAAAACAAAACTCTCCATTTTCCTTCAACAGAATCTAATGCTTGGACTCACGAGCCAATGAATACATTCCTGCTATCCCTGAAGAAGGAAACTGGTCCATAGCTCCACCTAGTGAGGCAGCTCAGCTCCATAAACCACAACCATGTCATTTACTATGAGCTGCAAGTTTACCACAGCTATGGGAATCTATTTGAGACTTAGTTCAGATTCAGGACTACTTTAAATTGGGTCAGATTAGAATCAGACGTGTTTACTTCATCTCCTTCCTCTTCTTCAACACAGCTCTCTACTTTTAAATGCATGAGACATTAGCCTTAAGACATCAAGTAGAAATTTACTTCAAAGCAATTTACAAAGAGTAGGGACTTCTCACTGTGAAGCAAAGTATTTCAGACATCTTTGCCAGTTTCCAAGTGATCAAAATTGATTAACTGTGAAAGAAGTTGATAGAATAATTTTTCATCATCAATTACTACCAAACAATTTGTAAGATAAAGGCATGAAATACAAAACAGGAATTATAAGAATATAGGAATCCGAGGAAGGTTTACCAATTACAAGAACAAGTTTTGATATAGCTCAAAACACCTAAGTAAAAGGGGCTAGGTGCAAAATACTGATTTGCCTCTTTCTCAAATACTGGTTATTCTCTGGGTATAAAAAAATATTTTTACATCTCTGATAAGAAACTCTGCTCTTTAGGTAAGCAAGATATCCACTGTTTAAAAAGAAAAACACAAAGATGAAGTGTTCACTCTACCACAAGTCAATAGTGAAAGCTATTGCAATGAAAAAATACCGTCTTCCACTTCATAAATGCGGGTACACAGCAACGAGGAACCAACTACTCATCTCCTAGAAGGAGATTTGTATCAAGTAGATCTAAGATACAATAATTCTGCACAAGCAAGGCACATGGGAAGAACAGAAAATGTACAGGCTCTCAGTTCTCTCAAAAACAGTCAAATTGTGCATGCTGGATAATACTGGAAGTTACATTTTGAATACACACACAATTATCACTTCTGGCTTGAGGTTGTATCAAACTTTTATACATCACTAGATTTTTGATGATGGTAAGTTCTACATCGTAAGTACAAGACTGCTTCTGCTATAAAAATATTTATGGCAATGATGCTCAAGTGTAAGGAGGGGGAATGTAACTTCAGATGCATTACCAAGTAAATTCATTTCTATTTATCAAATGTGCATTTGACCCTTTCGTAATCAGACCACTTGTTATTAAAAATGTAAACAAGCACTTAAAGTGAATGAAGATATTACAGAATATTAAATGGTAGTAGCACAAAAAATGACAGTGAAGAAAGTTGTTTAATGGAGCAAAAATGGTCACAAAATCTTGCAGGGAGGTATTTACACAGTATAGCACACAGCCTCCAAAAGAAAATTTCTTTGTTAAATCAAGCTATCCCATATTTTACTTTTTTCTAATGTTTTGTCTCTCTCAGGAGAAAAGAAGAAAAGCAAGACAGTAAATATATGAAATATTTATGTTTTGAGCATATTCAAAGCTTTCAGTTGTGACTCAAATTTCTATCCTAACACAAGATCAGGGCAATGGAGAAACTTCAGACACGTCTCTTTAAAAAGCAATATAGCGGGCCTGAGGCAATTACTCTGACATTAAACAAAGGGTTTGACATCCCTTCAGAACCTTGAGGACAGCTTAGAAGCAAAGTGCCAGGCTGTTACTATTAAATTTCAGACATTTCTCCTCAACTTTAGCTGAACACCAAGTGTGGGAACACCTTGCTGTATTAATACAAACAGCCACTGTCATGCCCTCCTGTCTATGGCCTTAACTAATGAAATGCATTTTGAAGAGGAGTCACTAAAAATGGTGACCTTTACTTTGTCCATGAACATTGACACAGACAGCACAGCTTTCTGGAACTGAAGCACTTGTTGGTCTCATGAGCCTATTCAGGGTGACCAGGTTACACAGAGCAGATTATCTCTTATCTGTTTTCCCCAAAAAGCTGTCCTCAAAAACCTACTTTGCTGCCCAACTTTATCAGCCAATTTCACACACATAAAATGGACTCCAGAAGCATGCAGTCAAAACCTGGTGCCCAGATACTCCTGCCAGAAATGGGTACATACTAGGAAGGACAATGCTTGCTTCCAGCTATATATGAAGTGGTTGAATCTGGAAGCTGGAAAGCCTTCCACAGGAACCTGATTCTAGGACCTTCCAACAGACAAAACCCAAGCGCATCAATTCTGTTGCTCTTTACACTCATTTCAGAAATCACACAGTGAGTGACATTTCAAAGCATTGAAAAACAGTTATTTAGCAACTCACCAAATGAAAAGCTTCTGGAGAATGCTGGAAACTAAGTAACATGTGGGAAAGGACAGCAAGGGCACCAGGCCTCACTAGAGGAAACCAAAGTCGATTAAAGACCTAAAAAAACCCACATTTATTTCAGTGAATCTGCAAAGTCAAATATCAGTAAACACAAAAACAAATCTTCAAACACACAACCATTTGAAACAGACACAATCACTACATGCAAGTGACAGCTATAGATGCATTTACACCATATGGTACAATAAAATAGATGCTACACAATTGCACAGCAATTCCTTTCCCTCTCCCTCAGTTTGGAATGCTCTTTTCCAACATACCAATTCAATCTTAAGCAGAGTGACATCAATGAGGATGGTAAATTTCTGGACTGCAGCCAATCCTTTCAGCAGTGCAATCACCCATGTTTCCACGTGCTGAGCCAGAGGCCAGGATAGCCAGTCAATCATTCTGCAGGGCAACAGGAGAACAAAAAATATAAAAAAAATGGTATGCCACAAACTTTAATCTCAACAAAGAAGATACTCTATATTACCTTGTTACATGCTTATACAATAGGACTCCACAGTAAGTAATGCAGGAATGTTAGGCAAGTGGTAAATTAATTTTGATTATATCTCAAGTCATTTAACTCTGAAATTCATCATGATTTAATACATTTGAAGTAAATACGCATCCCCCAAAATACCTAAGCATAAAAAAGTCAGTATTTTGTATTTTTCTTATTAGTCTAAAAGGCACACCCTGATTTTCTAGACATTGAGCTAACATCTGACAAGAACTTAGTGCTGAAAAAGTGCCTGTACCTGGTAACCTCCCCTCTAACACCTTTTATCCCCAAAGCAGACCAAAACTGACTAAGGAAGCCTCTTCAACTTACAACTACACTCCTGGAAGCCAACTCAAACACTCTAAATTAATGGTAAAATCTAGTCATTTTAAATCCATTGAGCAGTCTGGTCTACATACATCTCAAAAGGGATAATTTCACTCGAGCTAAGAAAAAAGTGAAGGGACCTCTTGTGCCTAAAAAATGCAGTGAAATAGCAGGAACAGAAAACAGAGGTATTCTATCCTTTTAAATGAGTAGTCAATTTATATTGATCCATAAGGCAGACAAGCAGATGAGTAGAAGCAATTCTAAGACACAGACAATATTGTAAGGGAGTGCCAGCTAAAACATGAAATCTAGGCTTTGTTCTTCTGAGATTTTACTTGGTAATATTTTGAATTTTCTTTAATTGTCACAAGATTGCTTTCTTCAAACAAGATGAGGCAGCACTAATTAGGTGGAAGGAAAAACTTTCTACCACAAGAGTGGGCAGATATTGAGACAAGTTATAATGTATATATCTTAGAATGATGTACAACCTGCACATACAGAATTCAAAAGTTTCTCTAAAATAAGGGATCTTTAGAATTGCCTTTTTAAAAAACAAGCAGAAATCTTACCAAGTCTCCCCCATATTTCTATCCCCAAAAAAATTTGGAAAAAACACGGCAATACCATAATCCCTGCTCTGAATTCACACAAAGCTCTCATTTCCTCACGACGTTAAATTCAAATATGTTTATCCTGAGCAACCTTTCCATAGATCTTCTAAAACAGAGAAATGAAAACACAGACCTAAACTGGTTTTGTCTGCAAAGAAATAACCTTAACCTAAAAAAGGACCCCACAATTCATGGTCCAATCATCTTCAAATCTTTTCCTCCCTCATTTGTAGGCTTGATATTTTTCAGCAGCATCAGAAACATCTGCACAGCTACTTTAAGTCTAATGACAATATATTTTGTTTTCTTAACTGTTTAGACAAGTATTCTGCAGAGTCCTACATCAGAACCACTATTCTAAAACATCTGACTATTAATCTGAGAGCTAATGATTTTGAGAGCAGAAAGAAAAACCAGAAGAAGAGACAGAGGTGAACTTGCAGACCCGCTTGAAGCTGTCCCTAAAAGCATCAAATCTTATACTTGGTAGGTGAAGTTCAGGTATTTTGGTTGCATTTACTTGGCTTCTGCTCTATTGCAACCAATGACTGCATTTTTAATACAAAGGCAGATACTAGTATGGGCCATTATGATCATGGATATAAACAGAGGACGCTTTTTTAGGTTTGACTAAATTAAGAGAACCTTAAAGGCCTCAAGAGGACTTTCTGCCTCATACTACCCTAAAATCAGCAGGTCTTTTACCCATGTATGTGCCTAGTAAGGACAGTATTTTTGATATCTTTGAATAGAAAAAAAACCTATTTGTGCAACCTTAGATAGTAACTTCTTTCACAAAATATCTTCTTCACCATGTCGAAGAACCTGGCAGCTCAGGTGTGAATCCCTCAGATTAGAAAAAAAACCCAGAATAGCAACAGATCCTCAGACTACCTGGCATCCCCAACAAATTACAAGTCTTTTACAGTATTTTACCTTTTGTCCAATAGGACAGAGCACCTGGTTATATCTGGACTTTTTCTTAGCAAAATTTTCAGTTTCTCTTAACAAAGATACTTGGGTTGAAGTGTAAAGAAGCATTATACTTGTCAGGATCCCGAGTACAGCCAGTCCATTTCCTCCCAGAGTTCTGAAAGTAGCCTCTTAAAGAGTAGACTCTTAAAGCAGCAATATATCCTCAAAGAGATTCAACAATTTTCTGCTTTTCCTCACTGATGCTTCAGGTAAGGCTTCATGAGACAGCTGAGTCAATCAAAACCAGCTCAAGCCAAAAGCCAAATACCCCTTCTAACACGATCTTGTGTTTAATGTACCACCCCCTCTGAACAAATTCAATTTATGAGTCTGTTGAATATAAGTTATTTACTGCTCTGTGTTCAACTTTACACAGACTCTGCAGTGCCACAGAAGTTATACTTTGGAAGTGTGCAACAAGGTCTCTAATTTAGTCACCAAAGCTCTGCTGACTCTCATCAGACGTTATTGTGCCTGGAGTTCTGCATCTCCTGGGAATGCTGCAAGCCTGATGACAGCATTGTCATTTGGTGCTCCAGACATTCCAGCTGCATTAACCTCTTAACAATTGCTCCACTAAGGCAGAAGAGAGTAATAACTGCAAAGTGTTGCCAGAGGTACAAAAAGAAACTGGATGCAGCATTGGCATGAGATTATCCAGAAACAAAACCAACATGGTTCCATGGAACAAAACTAGAGGCTCTTAAGAGACAGTATTACCTCAAAGAATGAGCTAAACAAGCAACGTTGCCCTTCCCTTTCAAAAACAAGAGAAAAAACTCACCCACTACATGGCTGGTACAAAAAAACAAGAGCACTTATTTAATAATAACAGCTCCTACTGTAACCAAAGCTCAGCACTGCATTACTTCCCTAAGCAGAGGCACACAGAGCAGCCCTTCTCAAGCTACAGTTATATGATCACACTGTCTTGATGCAGCAATGCAACAGAAATGTTAAAACTACACCAACTTGAAAATTAATCACCAGCACATTACTGGCAAATAATCAGCATGACCAAACCCTGAATTTCCCAGCTCTGACTTTTAGAATGGGCACACAGCTTTGCTGAAAGCTCTTCAGTCAAGGAGATTCTTTTAATGTCCCTAGACAATATGCCTTACCCCAAATTGTATTACTCATGCTGCTTCTTTTCATTATGTTTTCGACAGAAACACAGCTTCTCAACTTAATGTAAACACAAGGAATGCTTTCACTGTGAGCAAGCCCTCAGTATTCCACTAAGATATTCAAGCACTACACTACATGAATGCTTAAGTATTACACTACACTCAAACAGATGTACTTAAAAGTAATAATATTGCAGACACTGAACTCTTCATTTAAAGCTTCTTAAAAGTTATTGTTCCAACAATATAAATTTCTAATAGTCCCCTGTTTAATTGCATTACCCATTTTCCTACCCTTCAGTGCTCATAGCAGCTTCTTCAATAGGGTTTAAAGAAAATAACTCCAAGGTCATCATCTTTCTATCACTGTCATCTTTCTGCATCACTATTATTCACATATCTGAAAATACTATCCAAGATTGCAATCTGAATCCCAGCCTGTTTACACTTCTACTCATCTCCACCACGTTTACTCAAGGTTAGATTAGTGACAAACATAATATGCAACTGCTTTTTCATCATTCCTATTCCTCTATCATTCAAAGAACATCCAAAAAAACCTGCAAGGCTTTGAGTGAAAAGGGTAATAGGGGCTGCCCTCTGTGAATCCTACTAAAAAATTGTGATGATATCTAAGCAGAAAAAAACCCTCAAAACTAAGCCGTAAAACTCATTTTGAACTGTCTCCTCTCTTCAGAACAGGAGATGATGGTTAATACCACGACATAAGAATGCTACCCTGTTTCTTGGAAAAGCAGAAAAGTTTATCCTCTGAAAACAAGGCCTTGTTTCTCAGCTTGACTGTAAACCCCATGAAGTTTCCTACTTATGCCATCTTCCATAAAAGCAGGAGACCTCATTTAAGATGTCATCTAAGAGGAACACAGGTGTTTCCTCTTGGTTTCTATTAAACTCTCTTCATCCATCCCAGCAGGGCTGGAGAATGAAGCCACAATAGCAATGAAGGCAGCAACCTTAAACTGAAACCATGCCGGTAACATCCACAGCAACATACATACATACATATATACACACACACTTAAACCTTAACATGCCGAAAAGCATGACTTGGAATGCTATCTTAAAAGTTCCTCTTTTTTACGCTTTTGGTTGGTTGGGTTTTTTAAGAGAACCTAAGTAACAAACAACTTCAAGAAAGACATGATAAGAAACAGACTCTTCTCTCTCTTGACAATTAAATACATCACCTGCACAGAGCTTGAGTCATACTTGCATCTTTCACATTAGGATCTGTAGTAAGGCTCCTGATGAGTACTGTAATCATCTGCAATGGTATGTGCTGCACAAGACTTGCCAGTGCAACAGAAGGTTCGAATGAAGTATCTGTAACAAGTGAATATGACATAATGTAAGGCACTAAAAAGAAAACACCACAGAAAAAAGTAAGCTTTATGTTCTACCCTACAACTTCACCATAGTTTACAAGTGACAATAAATCTATCCTACATCTTGCATTCTATTATCACAAACCAAACCAAAATTAAAATGTATCAATGAATTAAAGACAATGAACAGCAGTGAATTACAAACTCCTCTAGTTAATGTCATATCCATGCAAGAAAGCGACAATCTCCCAACTTCCTCCTCCTCCACCCTAAGTTGAATTGAGAAGTAGTTTTTATATTTTCCTAAAAAGAAGTACCATAAGTTGTTTATTATACTTCATGTTAGGCCTAGGAATTTAGTGCAGCTGGGATTCCCCATGTCCTATCTCAACAACTCTCTGCTACCCATACCACGTAGGGCAAAACACAATGTTAAGTTTCCCAGGTGCCTTAACAGCAAAGGCACTTTCCAGTGAGAACTATTATAGTACTTCACAGATTTCAAACGTCAGAAAGGACCTATTTACAACCACATTTCCCTTACTCAGGCACTGGATGCTTCCTAAAATTTTATATATTGTTTTTACATATATTACTTATATGTATTTATAAATCCCAAATCGTTAAACAGTTCCAAGGAGCAAGAAGGAAGAGCAGCTTTTCACCGAATCACAGAACTGTATTGGAAGGGACCTCTGGAGATCATGTAGCCTGACCTCTCTGCCAAGGCAGGGTCACCTGGAGCAGGTAACACAGGAACACACCCAAAATGTCTCCAGAGAGGGAGACTCCACGACCCCCTGGGCAGCCTCGTCCAGTGCTCTGCCACCCTCACTCTAAATAAGTTCTTCCTCATGTTAATGTGAAACTTGTGTTTTAGTTTATGGCCTTTACTCCTTGTCACGTTGCTGGGCAGCACCAGAGTCTGACACCAAGTTCTTGGCAACAGCCTTTGAGATATTCATATACATTTACTACTGACAGTTTTATATCTTTCTTAACAGGGCACCCAAAATTTCATTTTGGGATATTATTTAAAGCACTGCACCAGCAGTTTTTCCAAACACCATCCCGCTCTGCAGCAAAATAAATCACTATTCCCCCTCTAGCTGTTGGGGGGTGGGCAGAAAATAAAAAAGACTTGGCTTTCTCGACAGTCAAGAAGCTGCATTTTAGTATCTGGGTGAGAAAGCAGTGGTTCCCAGGTGATGCCTGCAGCGTGTCCACCGCCTGCGCTAAGGCTTTTCCTTTTCTCTGGATAACCAACACCCGCATGACTGCGCGCCGCTCCCGCTCACCCGCGGCGGAGATGACAGCGAAGAGCTCCTGCAGGGAGGGCAGCAGCGTGTCGGGCTCGGCCTTCCAGACGCTCCTGAGCAGCGCGCTGACCTGGGTCACTTGCGAGACGTAGAGGCGCAGCTCGGCCTCGCGGGTGCCCTGGCTCTGGAAGTGGGCGATGCTGCGCACCAGCTGCTGGCAGAAGGCGAGCGAGAGCTTCCTGCCGCGGGGCAGGCACTGCGGGAAGTCGCCCAGCAGCTGGCACAGGCGGGCGCAGAGCGGCGGCGCCGGCCGCTCGCACACCAGGCGCAGCGCCTCCACCTGCAGCAGCTCGAAGAGCTCCAGCACCGAGGGGCAGCTCATGATGAGGCGCAGCCCCGCCTGGATGTAGTCGAGGATGGCGGGGTCGCGGTTGCTTAACTCGCCGTAGCCGCGCTGCAGGAGCCCGAGGACGAGCCCGCGGTTGAAGAACGCCTCGAACTCGGCGCGGTGGAAGCGGCCGTAGGCGTCCAGCACCTGCCGCCCTACCTGCCGCTGGAAGGGGTCGGGGCCCTGCAGCACCAGCCGGGTGCCGAGCGCGAACATGGCGCGGCACTGCGCCTGGCTCAGCGGCGTCTCCGCCGACTCCACCACGCGCCGCACGATCACCCGCTTCAGCGGCAGCGGGTGCGACGAGCTCACCAGCCCCTCCAGGATCTTGTCCATGGCTCCGGGCGCATCGGCCGAGCGGCGGCGGCGGCGGGCCGGACCAGGCCTCGGCGGGGGCCGCC
>WAAE01021318.1:11138-36115 GCA_013400495.1 Nicator chloris
GCACGCCCCGCCCCCCGCGCGGGCGATGGCCAATGGCGAGCGGGGGCGGGGCGAGCGCGGAGCGGGGGCGGGGCCTAGCCGTGAGGGGGCGGGAGGAGCAGGGCGGCGGGAAAGGCTCGGGGGGGTCGGAGTGCTGGGAGAGCTTCCGAGAAGCCGCAGACTTTAGTGGTGGCGCGGGCTGATCCGCTGTCACCTGCTCCTCTGCGCACACAACGTCCCGCTGGCCCGCTCCGTCCGCTCTCACGGAAACACTCTGGCGCATGAGGCGATGGGCGCCCGCTCCCGCCCTCGGCCTGCGCGCACAGCCCGTCAGCTCCTGAGATGTGTATTTATTGCTTCAGTTACCGCTGATCCTTGCTTAGTTACCGCTCATTTTTGGATGCTAGTTGCAGGTGTGCTTGTGACCAGCAGCACTTCTTCAGAGAAGCCTTTGCTGTTCGGCAGAGCTTTGACAGAATTAATACCGACACACACATACTTGTTGTGAGGGTGTTCCCGCCCTTATTTAAGCCTGGTATTGCTTCATTTCTGACCCAGTTTAGCTCCAGCTTCCAGCAATCAAATCTTATTAATGTACCTTGCATTTTCATACCACAGTACATTTTCAGAATAAGTGAGAAAAAAAAAAATAGTTCTGCAAATTACAAGGACTGAATATTATCATACAGTGATGGAATCAGTGAATGGATTGGCTTGGAAGGGATCTTAAAGGTCATCTAGTTCCAGTCCCCCCTGCCACAGGCAGGAATGTCACTCAGTACATCACTTTTCTCAGCGCTCCATCCACCTTGTCCACATTATCTCTTTGAGAACTAGGTAACAAGAAAGGTCACAAATTGATTTAAAACCATCAATGCCAGTAAACAAACTGGAGACCAAACTCCACTCACTCAAAATCCTTTAGGCCAGCTCACTGGTGACATAAGCTGGGTGTACTGGCAAAGCCTTCTTGGTTCACTGTTTCTACAAACAAACATCTTCATGCTATGTGGTTGAGCAATACCTGTAACTCAGCATCAAGAGAATATGGAAAATGAGCCTAATTAATCCCTGGTAGTATTTGAAGTGAAACACGTGCAGAATCTGAGCTGAAGCTTAGGCTGACAACAGATACTGCTGATTTCAGAGTAAGAAAAAAGACCCACAAACCCTCCAGGGACAGCTGTAAGGTACTACAGCTGTCAAATAACAAAAGATGAAACCAAGAAGTTCAGAGATGGCCTGGAAATTGAGCCCCCTTTTGATAAAATATTTCAATTGCTCAGTTAAACAGCTTAGATGACTTGAACTTTGCTCCTCTATCCTTCACTTTTCTGTTTGCTCCTCATGGATGTAAAGTCTGGTTCTAGAAACCACCCCACCATGCAATTACTGAGTCATTACAGTCCAGTATAAAGTGTGTTGATCAAGGGCTTTTTTACAAAGGTCAGAGGCTGTTACCACCAACATCTTATCTAAATTGTGTTTATACAGTGTACTGTATTGGAATGATATCTAAATTACCTATTTTTTTTCAGAAGGACTTTATTGTAAACATACATAAAAAATTAACCTTGAAAAAAAGTGCTAGATTGTGTGGCTTGTATACCTGTGGAACTCAATGCTTCGCCTTCTGTGATCTGGACCAGGGGTGTATTGATTTTCTTATGTTTAGTAGTATGAACTTTTTTTATTTACTTTTTTAGCACTGTTTATGGTGAGTTCTGAAGCCAGAAGAGGAGAGGAGGAGTCCACTCAGGATAGAAAACAGAGCGCTGAAAGAAAGAAGCACTGAAATCAAGTTGCCAGTGACACGTGCATGGAAAGGGATAAGGTGAGACATTATCTGGGCAGAGAATCATGGACAATGGAAGGAGAAAGGAAGTTTGGAGGTATGAGAAACTGCAGAGGTGCTCAGTTATATTGATGTGAAAGAGAATAAAGGAGAAAAAAGGGAGAAAGGCAGGTGGGATGGCAGGCTCGTGGGGCATATGATGGAGTAGAAAAAGCAGAAGGATGATGAGTGAAGCAGTTGCCACAAATAGGGAAGCAAATGTGGAAGAGCTGGAACAGTCATTTGCAAAGCTGGAGGCATATGGATGATTTTCAGGAGCATGGAGATGTGTGGAACACTGAAAGCGTGAGCAGCTGCAGATTAGCAGGATCAGGGGCTCCTGTGAGCCAGGACATCAGAGGTCTCAGCAGATTTTCTGTGCTTTGCCCTTTGTTTACATAGCAGTGGGGATGGGAGGGGAGGCAGTGCCCACTGTTTGGGATAGGGGAACAGTCTTCCTGACAGCCTGGGACTGTTCTGTCCAGCAGCCCAGTCACAGCAGTCACTGTGTAGATAAAGGAGGTTCTTACCAAAAGCCCCAGGAAGGTCTGAAAATCTACAGCCCCCATAAAAAATAAAATTTATAGCTGGAGGTGTATAGTTGGAAGGAGGGCAAGGTAATTCTAACAGAGAAGCTTGAAAATAGTGATCTTATTTGCATGCAGATGACCAAGTATGCACAGTCCTTATTTAATGATTGTATTTCAGGTGATAGAGCCAGCAATGAAAAACAAGTGGTTAAGTGTTAGATGTTTGGTTGAGTCACTGAATTGCCTGTGACCTCAGAGCTAAGACTAACCTGAACTATGGGGATGATCCTAATTACAACCTTACTATTAGATCTGCAATTACCAATCTATAATTACTAGCTAAATTTTAGAACACTGACTGTTTCTCTGTTTACAACGAAATCGGACTCCTGTTTATAAGAATATTACTAAATGCAACAAAATTAAAAATAAATTCATTCTTCAGTGAACAAAATGTATCTTTAAATACTTTCTCTGAAATAGTAAGTCATGTAAGTCACCCAATCACGTTTCATGAAAGATGATGATTATTGTTAAATACTAATTACCCTTACTGTGAAAAAGCACAAATAGCAGCAGAAGGTTGACCATGGTGGCATCTCTGTGATAACTCAACAATCTTAAAGACAGGAAGGCAAAAAGGAAACTTTTTATTAAGAATCCTGGATTAAAGAGATCCTGTCAGCCTTACGCATGAGATGAATTCTTTCTAGCAGAACACTTCATAGATAAGGGGGCCATCCTAAAGGCTCACGAGGCTCTGGATGCAACATCTGCCCATTCCTTATGCCACCCCCGTGAACCAGCCTGCCATGCTGGACTTCCTCCTGCTGTACAGCAGTATCCGCATGGCACGTCCAGCGAGGTCTGTCTCCCTGAGAGGCAGGATCCCACACGTCTGCAGTAGGTTCAGGGTCTCTGACAGAGAGCATCACACGGCTTGGCTGTGTGCTTGCATGACTGCAAATGTAGTGTAAGACAGGCAACAGGAGACCAGGGGAGATGAGGAGCAGGCTTCTCTTTTCAGTCACAGCTTGCTCTTCGAAGTGCCACCATGACATGAAACTGCAGCATGAGTCAAGAGCTCCTCAGCACTACTTGTGGCCTCCATATCAACTCCAGTGGTGGCTGCGAGGAGCTGAATTAACTGCAGGGTTGGTATCTGTCAGGTACAAAGAGTGGTAGCTAGGTGCTCGAGAGCACTGTAAGGTTCAATTAGATAATGTTTGCTAACTATTAATTAAGTGGTTTAAGTTTGAAAGTATTGATTAGAAATGCCTGAATGTTGAATCATGATGTTCTAGTTGTACACTGTCACACATCCCTAAGATACATTCACCCGATAAACAACAGGGCAGAGGTTTATTTATCCTAAAATCAAGTCAGCACAGCATGCAGCCCCAGTGGCTTACTAAAACCTGTTATCACGATGCAATTATTTATTTTTGAGGAGAGAAACTTTGATTTGACAGAGCTGTTTTGTCTCCTGCAGATACAATCTGTCATGATTCAGTTTTGCATATATAATAGAAATATATTTGCCATGTCGAGGAGCAACATTTGACTGAAGGTGGCTTTATTTCTAGTCCTGTATTAGTTTTTCTCAGTTGTAGAAGAGAGATGTTGCAGAGATTGCATTTGGTATTCAAGACCTGTGCAGTAATTGCCTTGAAAGCGAGGAGCATCCGTAGCTTCAGACAAGGAACTGACGATTAACAGCCGTGATTAAAGGCTGCAGTCCAGCAATTGTGGGAGACCTAGGTAGCTCCTTGACGTTTACGTGGCAATAATCTGCCACAGCATTAGACTGAGGCATGAAGAAAGTTTAAGGAGACTCAGGCCTTAAACACATACACTGTGGATTGTGAGGCCAGAAAGGTGATGTTTTAAATGGCAAGCACGTCCACGTGAGATAAACTAATAGACAGTGTCTGCCACTGCAAATTTCCAGAAATAAGAAGCATCCCTGTGATTCAGCATGATTCAGATATATTTTGGTTGAAAAACTGTGTCTTGACTCAGGTTTCTTTGCCAGATACGTCCACCTTCTTCATGAAGTACTCTGTCTCAGGAAGGGCTTCAGCTGGTCCACTGTGGTGAGTGTATTTTGTATTTCTTCCTTTTAGTCAAAAAGATAACTGGCAAATCTTTACACAACATCTTTCTCTCAAATCCCCCTTACATAAATAAACAATACTGCTTGTTACCACACACACTTTTCTCACTGATGTCTATCTCAATGCACATCCTAATGAAAGTGAATGTACTAGCCATGGTGAAACAGTGGTCGTTCAATTGATATTTGGACAGCTGGAAACTCAGCTGTGCATTAGACTTTCCATATTGTTCTTCACTTTGTGAGATTTAGAATTACATCAGTGAAGTCTCACAGTGCTCAGGAAGGTTTAAGGTCCTTAGAAATTCACAGCTATAACCCAGAGGCAATCCATATGCCAGCTTTGTGTTTCAGCAGTACAAAGTGCATAACTTTTCCAAGCCCTGACAATGTAAAAAGTGAACTTTTGGTGGCTCCATATCTCCTTTCTCTTGCATTGCACAAAATGTTCATCATAAATGTCCCAGATTTTAAAACTGACATAAACTCCTTTATGTTTGGGATGTGTGAGCCTAGATGTTTAAATATAAAGAATCAAACTAAGTTGTGCCAAAGCCCCTCAAATTTGTGCAATCCTTTATTTATTTTACTTGTGCAAATTGTTACTTTGCATGCATAAATTTGCAATACGAATGCAACTTGAGTGTGTTCATATGACAATGTGACATTATGTAGGAATTTATGTGCAATGATACATACTATTTTCAGGGAAAAATTTGTAATGGTGAGCGTCTCTTTCAAGTACAAACCTCTCTTAAACCCAGAAAAGCGAGCCTCTATGAAGCGCTTCATTTGATAAATGATACATTTGATAAAATTCAGATACCTGCTGAGGAAATATCCTGTTTATAGAAATAGAGTTATACATCAACCCAGCTATCTGACAGAGAGTAATAAAAGTTGATTGCCTGCAAGGTCATCTGTGACTCAGAAATTAGACAGAATATGGACTGTGGAAGTCAGCTGTGAGGCTATGGCAGAGAACAATGCATACTCGATTGAATCTTCCCCAGAAGATGTGTCAAATATCACACCTTTCCCAAGAAAGAAGAGACTCAGTAGGTGAAGAAAATATCAAACATTCTACTTCCTTGCATAGCATGCACAACTGACTTAACAGGTTTTTCATGATGTGATAGTTCTAAAATTTTTGTGAAATGTTCGGTAGTCGCACAGACGTCCAAATAGATACATATTCTAATTTGTAAAAATATGACAGCATACTTCACTTGGAAAAGTAGCAGGTTTAGCTTAAGTTAGACTGCTGTTTCTTTTATCAGTTTTTAATGAGACACTTGGCAGAACTGACACTGAAATCCTTATAGCTGTTGGCTGACACACACAATGCCTGCTGCTTAATGAAGGAGTAAATTGTATCATAAATCTCCTATTTTTATTGCTCTTTCTTTGTACGAGGAGTGCAAATCACCTTTTAAACTTATGGATTTCTGCTATCTCCTTCTTCATACATTATCTATGTGTATTGTAAAGGATACCATAAAAGGATGTAATTTGTCCAAGACCAGATATCAAAGATGCTATCACATCTTCTGGTTATATATTTTATGGATGACATTTGGTGGAAGAATTGAGGACCAAATGCACATTATAATTAAAAATAAGTCCAAAAATACATGGGGAAACCAGAAAAAAAAAAGTAGAATGTAAAGTTTCACAGAATAAAAAGTTTACTCCTGAGAGGTTTGCCCATGGCTTGATTTATGTGTATTTTAAAAGATTCACCTTATTGGAGTCCATTGATTTTCCAGTCTTAGAATATCTAGGCATCCTGTGAGGATGTGTACCTTTGCTAGTTGTTACCTTACATTTATAGCACTTCTTTCACTAATCCAGCATTTTGGCATGTATGGAACCCTTTGTCCTGAGCTAACGAAACAAAATGTTTCAATATATGCCTGCTAATGTGGCACAAAAGAAATCTCATTATTTTCAGTGAGATTTCTATAAGGGTCAACTGGTCATCATTGCCTGGGCCTTTGCTGTTCTACTGATGTGTGCAGACTCCTCCAAAATGGAGTAATCTACTGTGCCTTGCATCTTGGTTGGCGTTCTCTCTTTTTTCTTTCTTTTTTTTTTTTTTCGTGTGTGGGGGAGGAGGTGGTGGTGTTTGTTGTATGTTTGTTTGGGTTTTGGTAGCATACATTGAGTCTACATTTTCTCTTACTTCCATAGTGCTGTTATTACCACTAGTCAGGCTTCATCCATTTCATGGGCTGTACAACTTCATTTGCTCTGATTCTTTTGCCAAAGATTAAGCATTGGTTTTCCCAGCTTCTGAGAATTTTGTTCCAGGTAATAATCATGATTTTCCTTTCTCCATTTAAGCCATCAGTGGGTTTGTCGGTTGTACATCAGTCACAAATGTCTCTTGGCATCTTTTTTTTTTTGTTTATCGTCTCTGTTTAAAAATATGCTGTTTGGTTGTGCTCATGATATTCTGACTTATTCAGTAAACACTGCGTGTTAAAAATGTCAGACAGAGATCCCTTTTATCCTCAGTCATCCTTGCAACTGCATCTAACCTGCACTGAGTGAAGGAGACACCCAGCTTAGTCCCAGCCTGAGTAGGTGTGTCTGAATCCTGCCACAAATAATAAGTAATGCAATAATAAGCAAAGCAATTCATGGGGGCACAGCCGAACTGCTACTACTTCTGGCACTGGAATTCAGCTGCCACCAGTTCAGGTATCTCTGCAGCATCCTTTGTTGGGAGGTAGATAGGTCCTTCATTACCCAGAGGAAATGGTAATTACCCAGAGAAAGTCTGTTTCATCAGGTAATTCATTGGCTTTCAGAGTCCACTCTCAGGGTCAAAGCACTACACCTCTGAAATCTGTACCTCTTGTCAAATCCAAGTGAAATCAGCATTTTATCCTAATGCTTATGATGAGGAAGAGGAGGTCAGGCAACATGACAACATATGCCTCCTTTCCTTGTAAATCTAAGAAAAATTTTGACTTCCAGCTCAAGGAATCCCAAAACACTAGAGAGATCATACACTGAATAAATTCACCTAGCAAGTGAAGTGCTGTGGAATGAGGAACACAGCAACAATAAATCTGAACAATAATGCGGGAGAGAAAGTAAAGAGTATTTTGGGCAAATGTGCAAGCATGTTTAATGAAACAGAAGTCAGACGCACACCCACTAGCATATCTCCTCCAAGACTGGGGCAGCATAAGAAGTGCATTGTGTTGGCCTTGTACAGACATCCTCAAAAATTTCACAGTTAAGTGAGCAGATCATAAGGAGTAATTTAGCCCAAAGACACAGGGTAATCACACTGGTAATCAGAATGTACAATTAGTTTTTATCTTCTGCCAGAAATGTCAATACAATTTAGTGAATTTTTGGAAGAGTTTGCACAGTTGCAGTTCCATTACCTAGTAGATTGTGGAATTTTTTGCTTTTTAAATTCATCTCCAAAATTCAAATCCCCTGAAGACTTCTTAGCAACAAAACCACGTGTCTTAATTCAGAATATTTTGGTTTAGAATCTGTGATAATCTTCAAAAATAAGCCAGCCTGTCCATGTTTTGATACCTTGTATGTGGTATTGGATGCACTAAGTGAAATGCATAACAACAAAAGGAATAGTAACCTTCTTTTGGGTTGAATAGCTGAATTCTTTGTAAAAATTTAGATCACTAAGAAAATTTTCTGTACCGCAAGCTTACTTAAGATCCATGAAAATAACTATTATGGGGTACAGAAGCGCAATGCAGGGTCAAAAGTGTACTTTGAAATGCGAAATTTTGTAAATACATTTTTATTTTGATTCCATTTTAAATTTCAGCACAGATGGAGCTTGTGATAATTCAATAGTGGTGGCATTTTGTCTCCATCTGAAACCAGGATCTGACATGTTCTTCTCTTATAGTAGCTGCTGAGGGGAGCTTAGGTTAATGTGTAAAATAATTGGTTCTCTGAACAGTTGGACACAGTCTCAATCAGTTCCAGTTTCAGTATCAGATTTCTTTTAATCAGAGAGAAGTATAGTCTTTTTCTGATGCTCTGTATGCACTAAAATTGGTTGGAAAGAAAATGCTTTGAGCGGTGCAGCGTAGAAGCAAATGTTCAATGTTATAAATAACATATGATTATACAAATATACTAAACTTATAGAGCTTATTTATGTTGAATCATGTCAGGGTGTACTATGGGCTTTTCTGTCCTGATTTCAATTATCTCATTCTCCTGAGAGAGGACCCATTTAAAGTAAATTTCATGCAACGCATAAATACATATAGAAAAATAATTATTTTTCTTCTTGAATACAAAATTCTCTACTACATATTACCTACACTATGAAAAAATGAAAACTCATGGCCAAAACATTTTTAAAAAATTAAGCCAATCCAGCCCCATCTTTTAAAAAATTACCTGGTGTATACTGACAGCTTGGTATAGAACTTAGCCAAATAAAAAGAAGACAGACACTTTTTTTCATGGAGTTGTTACGTTGTTGAGTATCTTCATTTTCCAAGTAAGATTTAAAGCAATGAGAGGATCACAGACGGTTTATAGTATCAAAAAATACTGTAGGAAAATGTGGATAACAGAGAGGAAAATAATTTTTATTAAAGTAGCTATAAATTGCCCTTGGTTGGTTAATATTAATTTAGCTTAATGTAAATCATGTGTAAACCTAACACACATATGGAATGTTCTTTCTAAAAAAAGAATTACCATTCTAGCTTTTCAACAAAGATCTGGCTTAAGTTGATCAGGAGGGAGGAGGGCTCAAAGGTACTTGTTACTGTTTTTTTTTTCCCTTTAGGCCAGTCACCTTCTAGTCCTTCCTGAGCTGTGGGTGCACATTGCTGGGTCACGTCCAACTTCTTACCCACCAGCACCTCCAAGTCCTTCTGGGCAGGGCTGCTCTCCATCTGCTCATCCCACAGTCTGGACTAATTCCAGCGGTTGTCCCAAGCCACATGTAAAACCTTGCACTTGGTCTTGTTACACCTCTTGAGATTCCCATGGGCCACTTCTTCAGTTTGTCCAGGTCCCTCTGGATGCATCCTCTCCTTCAGGTGTGTCAGCAGCACCACTCAGCTTGGTGTCATCTGCAAATGTGCTGAGGGTGCCCTCGATCCCTCTGTCTGTGCCATTAATGAAGACTTAAATAACACTGGTCCAGTACAGAGCCCTGAGGGACAGCATTCATCACTGATGTCCTCTGGCACTCTGAGCCCTTGACCACGTCCCTCTGGATGTGATCATCCAACCAATTCCTGGAAATCCACCTGACAGTGCACCCATTGAATCCATCTCTCTCCAGTTTGGAGAAAAGGATGTTGTGGGGGACCATGTCATAGGCTTTAGAGAAGTCCAGATAAATGACATCTGTAGCCCTTCCCTTGTCCACTGATGCAGTCACCCCATCACAGGTGGTCTCTGGGCTGGTCAGGCAGGACTTGCCCATGGTGAAGCCGTGCTGGCTCTCCTGAATCACCTCCCTGTCCTCTCTGTGCCTTAGCAGGGCTTCTGGGAGGGTCTGCTCCATGATCTTCCCAGGCACAGAGGGGAGGCTGACAGGTCTGTAGTTCCAGGAGTCATCCTTTCTTTCCTATTAAAAGATGGGTGCAATATTTCCCTCTTTGCAATCACCTGTGACTGCCATGACTTTCCAAATATCGTGGAGAGTGGCTTGGCAACTACATCCACCAATTTCTTTAGGACTCTGGGATGCCTCTCATCAGGTCCCATAGACCTGTGTGCATTCAGGTTCCTTGGGTGGCCATGAACTTTATTTACAGTGGGAGAGACTTGGCTCTCTGAGTCCCCATCCTTCCATCCATCCACTTGAGAGCTGTAGGAAGAGAAATTGCCATTGAAGACTGAGGCAAAAAAGTTGTTGATTCTTCTACTTCAGTCTTCCCCTCATGAGTTTTTACCTGTCCACCTGTGTTTTTTGCCATGGAGATTGCACCTTTTTTGACCTTCCTTTTCCAATTAACGTACCTGTAGAAACCCTACCTATTATTTGTGGTGTCTCTTCTCAGGTTGAGTTCCAGTTTTGCCTTGGACTTCCTCACACCCTCTCTTCACAATCATACTTCTTTTCTATACTCTTTCCAGGTCTTCTTTATACTCTTCCCAGGTTACCTGTCCTAGTTTCCACTGCCTCTGCATTTGTTTCTTTCCCTTTATTTGACCAGCAGGTCCTTACTCAGCCCTTCTGGTCTCTTCCCTTCCTTGCATGATTTCTCGCTCCTGCGAATCTCTAGCTCTTTTGCTCTGTAGAAGATTTCTTTAAAGATTTGCCAGTTCTGTACTGCTCCCTTGTCCCCAAGGGTAGTCACCCAGGGGATCCCTCTGACAATGTCTCTGAAGAGCTGGAAATCTGCCTTCCTCAAGTTCAGAAGCCTGACTTTACTCCTTACTTGACCTATATTCCTCAAGACTTCAAACTCCACCAATGCATGCTTGCTGCAACCTAGGCTACCTCCAATCCTGACGTACCCAATTATCTCTCTTATGTTGGTGACCATCAAATCTAGTGCCATGTTCCCTCTGATAGGGCTGGCTATTACCTGGCTTAAGAAGTTATCTGTGGAGTCTTCTAGATTGTCTACAGTTTGCCATGCTACTTTCTACCAATACTTCACAAATATCAATGTTTTTGAAGGTAAAAGGCTTTTAGTACTTGGTCATTTAAAGTTTGTCTTCCCTACTCTCTCCTAGAACACTTGCAAAAGATTAGTTGTAGCCCGCAATTTGCTTGTGAAATAGACATCACTGTGGACAGTCTAAATCATTCACCAAAGGCCAAATAATGATTTTACAGCACTTGGAACTCTCAGAGAATTATACCTGAGTTTATTAAGTAAAGCAATTTATTTTTGTTTAGATAGTAAGTTGTTTGTATTTTAAAAGTGGATCAGGAGACAAAGAAATTACACTTGCAGTTTCAAAGTGCTTTATGAGTATCAGCCTTACTAAAAACCAGTAGGATGCATGTTCTGAAATTTCTGAGATGCTTTTGAAAATCCACGTCTGTAAACACCTTAACATTTTTCTTCATGAAGCTCCATCTCACATACCTTATAAATACCTGCAAAGCCACATCATTCTCTTTTTGTCAATCTTTGCCAAATTAGTCTTGATGTGATACTTACAGAAAAATCCAGTTTGCTTTCTGTGATCATTCCTTGTTTTTACTGGCCTGAATAATCACAGTCACATTCAAGCTCCATCTATTTGCTATCTTTTCTCTCTTGGCCCATATTTATATCAGCAATGCTCGAGAACTGGACTCTCTTCCCGTTTTGTGATTTTCCAGCATGTGCTAGGGCATAGCTTGCTTCACAGTGAACATTTCCAACAATCTCAAAACAATAATGCACCAACTTTACATGCCAGGGAAAAAGTAAGAGAGTATTGCATGAACAGAGGTGCCTCTACCCAACTGTAAGTGGGAAACCTCACCTACCAGGGACTGTTTGCCACTGCAGCACTAAGAAGAGCTTCAAACTGAGGTGGAAATTACTAAAACCTGATGCATAATTTTGCCTTAGTATGCATGCTTATATCCTGACAGGACATGCCATGAAAAGATGTTTCATTACAGTGGAATAGTGTAGCATTGGAAATATAAATAGGGATTGTATAATACAAATACAGATGCTTAAATAAAAGCAGTTGGGATTCGTCTGGAAAGAATGAAATGAAACTGATTTTTGCTTCATTTGGATAGTTACAATAGAAAAAAAGGCCATTATAATGCCAGTGACACACTTGCTAGCACAATAGAAATAATCAGGATTCCAGTTTAATGAGATATTGTAGAACGTGAGAATATTTTGAAGTGCTAATGAAAAAGAAAGAAGTGTTATAAGCGGTAGAAAATGGTAATTGGTAGATAGTAGCACTTTTAAAGAATAGTGACAGTTTCATATGAAAAAGCATTGTAAGAATGTTGATTAGCTTAACTGGAACAGGAAAGATTTACAGAAAGAAGGGATTCAAAAGAAGCGCAGCTTTACTTCTGTCCTTGCAAAGCATTGAGTAGTGTTAATTAAAACTGAGACAGCACAAAGCTTAGGGCATGCACAATAGCACAACTCTTTTTATGTGAAACATAATTCTTTTCATGTTCATACAGCCAAAAAAATATCCTTTGAATGGCATTGACCAACACAGGTGAGTGTAATATTGCAGAACTTGGGAGAAGTACTTATTGCAGAGCTCATTGCCTTGTACCTAAGAGGCTGCATGGGTAGTGTTCCTATTCCAGCTGTTGGTTCCCATTGTCCTCCCTGCATTCCCAGTTGCCTGTGGCAGGAGCTCACTGCCCATAGGCCATGGACATTCTGGTCTCATTTGTGTAACCAGTAGCATAGTATTTAAGCCCTGTGTACTTTAGCTTTTCATATGGAACTGAGAATTAGGGATTATGGTGCTTCTGGCACGGCTTTGTGCATGCTGGTTTTAGATGCAAGACAGGGAAACAGCAAGTGATAACCTGAGCTTCTATCTGGTTTTATTTATTTAGGTCTGCCTTTTTCACACTACTCACTGATAAAATGAATGCAATGAAATCTTTGATTTTTATTTTATGTTACTTTTTGTACTGAAAATGGTTTTAAAATATGGTTTGAAAAATACATTTAACATAAAATGAAAGCTTTTTCTATTCAGAGCTGTCTGAGGTCATTGTCAAATATTTTATCTTACTTGACGTTAACATAATTAATCTCTTAAAACTGAAGTAAATTACCATCCTAATCATTATTCCCTGGTTTGTCAGCTGAAGTTAGACCACATTTAATGGTAATGCTATGTAAAATCTGATATGCTGGGAATATATAACATATTTCTGAAGGGCATGATGATAATCAAATTTGTCTAGACTTGTAAAACACATATTTGATGCTGTGAAGTCCTCCAATTAATTTCATGAGATTTTCAGACTCATAATAATTTAACTAAGATATAGCGTAGGAATTAGAAATTGTAGCAGCCACAAAGTTTCTAGCAGAAAAGCCACAGACTTCTTAAAAAAAGTGAGGCCATGTCCCCATGTGTTATAAATACTAGTGGTGTGTTATTTCCAGTATTTAATGTATTCACTAAGATTCTACTTGATGCAGGTACTTGCCTGTCTGAGGAAGGGTACATTTAGACATTGGGCAATGTAGTGTATCCACTGGTTAGTTAATGGCACGCTGTCTGCTGCTGCAGCATTCAGCTGTGAGCTTTTTCTGTTCATCGTGCTTCTCTCATCCCAATCCAGCACATGCTGGCTGCAGCAATCCCTCTCCAGAGTGGCTGAGCAGTGGAGCAGGTCAGGAAATCCATGATTTTCCATAGTGGCTCTGCTCAGTAGGAATATAACGTTGTCCAAAACAGTACCAGTAAGCTGGTTGCACGTTTTAAAGTTGCAAAATGAGAGGTGCCACAATTCCTGTCTTAAGCTGCCCAGTGGTATGGTTGGTCTTGCAGATGTCTGCATGTTGCCAGCACTTCAAAGCCATGGAACACTCACTGGTTTTCATATTTGTCTTTCAGTTCCCCTTGCTTTCCCCCGAAGTCTAGTGCCCAACCAGCTGGCAAAAACATGCCTCTGCTGATGAATGTGTTCATCTAAAGCACTGATGACATTTCATTTGTCAAGCTGAGTCTTTTCCCATCTCAGTCTGGGTTTGGTGTGAGTATTCTCCATACTTCATTTCCCCATGTGGAAAGAGAGGTTTGTCTTTCTCTCTTTCTTTTCCGTCTCTGCAGACTGCCCACAGACACTGTAACACAATGTGACCTGGCACAGGAGACCTGGCTGTGAGGGGCTGAGGGCAGTCTGTCTCTCTGTCTGCCTGTCTGTATCCATCAGCTGGTTTGTCTCCACTGTCAAACTGCACAGGAGCAGTGGATGACTGAGGAAGATGGGCTGTTCCATGGAAAGGACAGCCCCTGCCCCAGCAACGCCCCAGCTAGGCTGGTCTCTAGCTCCCCACAGCTGTTCCAGACCCTGCCCTGACAGAGCCCCGTGGGTTCCCCTCACTGCCCCCAGCTCCCATTGCTAAGGGAGCAGACAACTCTTGCTGTAGTCAAAAAGACTTGCCCAGAGAATAAAGGCTTGAAAATCACAGTGACATTTTAAAAACAAATCTCCATCACGGAAAGATAGACTCATGTCCTTTTTTTTCTCCCAGAGAAAATTGTAACAGCCTGCTTCTTCAGCCTGATTGCATTAATGTAACTGTTCTTTGCTGCTAATAATAATTACAGGGAAAGATTACACAAAGAAAAAAATTGTCTTCCTTTAAAAGGTGTGGCTTGAAAAGTTTTGATGTGTGAAATCCAGCTCTAGCTGGGAGCGATCTGAATTCCCCAAGTAAAATATGGCCAATGTGGAAATATGTTTCAAAATCAGGAGCAAAATGTGTGACCTAGAAGCCGTAGGGGAGACGAGGAATTAACTGGAGAAAGCTCGAAATGGAGCTTGAAATGGAGCTCCAAATCTGCTTGGGGGGGACCATAGGAAGGGTTTCCAGGAGGCTCATCTGCTTGGCAGTGTCATCACCTAGAGACCTCTATAGGGATCTAAATGCCAACCAGAGTGCATGAACAGGAAAGACAAGAGTGGAAGAGTAAACTGTACAAAGAGGACAGTTAAGTTCCTATACAGAGGTAAAATATCTCCATAGGAGAAAGCCAGAGAAAATCTTTTAGGCAAAACTGGAATGATTGTTTCTCAAAGAATGGATGAAAATCCTAAAGAATGATGGAAAACAGAATTTGAGGCTTTGGCAGTCTGGGCTTGAGGACTTATGAGAGTGCATTGTGGAAGTAAATGAGTCTCCACTCTGTGGACATTCCCCGAGTATCTGTAAGAGAAGAAGTGTTCCCACTGCCCCTGGGGTTTATCAGCATAGAGTCTGGCTGTACCTTTGGAAGCTTTTGCAAGAACTGATGTTGCTAAAGCCAAGGCACACATCTTCCCCTTCCACCCTGTGCCCACAAGAAGGTGTCAGTGTTGTTGCACCTGAGGAAAACCAGCCTGACTGCAAACTAGCATTTACCAACTGTCTTCTTTTAGCAGTACCTTGGTTTGTTCATCTACCTGGCTGCTTTTGTGGGGGTTGCTGCTAAAAGCAGTAGCCCACTCTCCCCTGATGCATGTTTCAGCACAGAAGCTTTGAAGATACAGGTGTTTTCATTGTGAGCTAACATCTGCCAGCATGAATGTGTGGTGCCAAAATAGCAGTTCCCCACAGCAGACACCACACGTGAGCCTTATTCTGAGTGGAGGTTAGAGGGGAGTGCAAATAGTTTTTCCTTGGTTAACAGGAAAAATTTGAGGTAGCTCCCCAGGGAAGCTGAATCTTTCCCGGAGGATGCTGTTGGGCCTCAGCACTGCCATCAAATTCATTAAAAGTTGTTCCACCTCTCTTAAGGTAAATCTGAAATGTGGGATTTAGCAGAGGACTGAAAATTTTTCTGTTTCCATAGGAGGTCCTGGGCTATAATATTCTTTGTACTTGCTGGAAGTGAATCACCTCTGAAGTACTAAAAGAAATTAGATTTCTTTTCCTTCAGTTATATTGTAATGTCTTATTCCAGTATTCATCCAGGAATATATTAGTAATTACTAATATTATAATGCAATTATAAAATCTCTTGAGTAGGTGCATGAATAAAGCCATCAAATAAGACAAAGTGCTAATAAAATTTTACACAGCTTGGGAAATATTACCATAATAACACTTAATGAAGAATAAGTCATACATAACAAAAATACAGTAGTACAATTAAAATAATACAACTATAGTTGTGTTATTAATTAAAGCCCTTTCCGATAATGTAATTTGATTGTAGTCCCATTCCACTAGGGGTCAAATTCATCCCTGGTGTGACTTGGAGAGAGTGTATTCGAGAGATAGATTTTTGCCTTTGGTTCAGGCTACTCAGAATTTTGTGTCATGCTGCTTCTGAAGAAGTTCTGAGCACCTTCTTCTGGCATTTGTGTAAACCTGAGCTACAGTTTTTCAGGTTTCTTAGCGTCGTGTCCCTGCACGCCCCTGCTCCTTGTGCTCTTGTCCTTGAATGCCTTCTAGTGATACCAGCCCTCCGCTGAACTAGAAATGTTTGCTTAAACCCAGGCAGCGAGCCGTCCTGTGGCTTGGGGAATACTCGCATCGGTAGGTGGAGCTGCGCGGCGCAGCAGGAGCTCCCGTGGCTGCTCTGGGTTACATCCACATTAGCGCAGGCGCTGCGTTGGTATAGGTCACGGGAGTGCATTTGAAGAAGACCTGGCAGCTGTCCCTGACGCGCTGCACTTTGCCCTGCAGCACGGAGCGCAGGGGACAGCAGTCCCGCCTGACGGCAGACCGGACAGGCCCTTCCCGTTACCAGAAAAGAGCCTTAGATTAGGGAGTCCCCAGCATAAAACTGTTTGCTGAATGTACTTGAGGTAACACTTATGAGTGTATGATCAGAAATCTTTAAACCGTTCTTTTTTTAAATGCCACCTTTGTCTCCTACTAATAAGCTTGCTGACTATTTCATAATGACAAAATTGAGCACTTTCAGTGCTGCCCTGGGATGTATTCGCTACAGTCAGAGGTCTTCATGTGCAGATTACTTTTTTATTAGGTGTGTTTTCTGCCTTCTCACCAAAGTAAACAAACCATCACTTGCAGTCATTGAATTCATGTTATGTTTGTTTGGATTATTTGGTAATTTATTCTGTATGACTGCTGATGTTTGAGTGGAATAGCTGTCTGAGTTCATTAGTCAAACAATGAGAAGGCTTCCTGGAGCTATCTATCCTTGCTTTTAAATGTCTTGCTAGGATTAAAACTTTATTTCTATCAGTTTTACTAGTCCTTCCCACAATTTTCAGTTCTGTTAGGCCACACTGCAGTCTTCTTTTTACGTACATCTCCTGTTCCACAGAAATTGTCTTATGCTGTTGAGATCTGATATTATTTTTATTGCTTTAATACCTCTCAAAAGCCATGGTGCCCCATAAAGCAGGCACTGGAACTAATACAGTAGTACATCCTGTAAGCTCTCCTGTCTTAATTCCCATCAACACAGCAGAATGTGTAAAAAAATAGTATTTAATTTGCCTCCTTTATTGCATTTATGTACTGGACAGATGGATGTTTCGATGATTCTTTCACTGTAACTACAAAATCCTTTTGCTGTTCACTTTGCTGGATGATTGCTCCATTTAGCACATTCCTGAGCTTGATTCTTCACTTCCAGGCTAATTATTTTACAAGGTGCAATGGCTAATCTAAACTGTTATGTCAAGCTGTCAATACCTGGAATCCATTTTTTTCCTGCTTATGGATGCACCCAACCAAACATTCAGTGGAAAAAAAGAACGTAAAGGACAACTCTCATGCAGCTGTCAATCATATTGCTGTGTAAACCGGGTGACAAATATGAATGAAGTAGCAATCACATATCTACGAGTTTTCCTTAACTCTTTTAGTTATCTCAGTGCTTCTTTGGCACAGTAACATCTGAGAAGACCTGCACCTACCCACTTATAACAATAATCTCAGTTATATGAAATACTGCTTGAGCAATGTTTTCTTTTAAAAACAGTCATCCCCTTTTTCTGCCATCCCATATTCTCCCTTGGGCTATATGAGCTTTATGCAGAAGACGATTTGGCATCTCTCAACTGGTGTTTTTTCTCCTTTTTCTCTGAGAGAGGCATTAACTTCTTGAAAGAACTTCTTTCCAGGGGCTTCATACTGACCAAGATGTCTTAATCTTCCCTTTGCTAAAAAGTCAGGCTAAATGATGTAGATCTCAGTATCAGCAATGAGAACTCGTTTCGCTGCCAACCGAGTATGTGTCTTTCAATAGGCTGATCAGAGTCCAACATGCCATCATGAAGCCCATGTCAGCAAAGCCCCAGTGACTTAAAGCCCTCAATTAGCATGTGTAGTTGAAAAATGTATTTTAGAAGAAAGTCTGAATGCAATCAGCAAGGACTATTGCAACAGCATGGTTGTCTAAAGCAACAGAAGTGGTCCCAGTTGTACCCAGGTTTTGCCTCCATCACCGTTGAGGAGAACTGAAAGAGGGTGTGGACTTAAAGAAGGCACCACTTACAGCAAGGGAAATTCCAGATAAACTCCAGGAAAACAGTTAGGTTGGACGATCATTCAATCAGGCTGCCCAGGAAGGCTGTGGGATCTCTGTCCTTAGAGATATTCAGCATTGGACTAGCCATAACCCTCAGAAATTTCTTCTAGTTTGAAGCTGGATCTGACTTAGAATTGGTGATACTTAGTGCAGTGGACAAAATGACCTCCAGAGGTCCCTTCTAACCTACATCTCTGATTCTGTGGTTATAAAAGAGCTGATGACTTGGGCTGAGAAAGTAGAAATTGGGAAGATGAAGGGGAAAAGAAAATGCTAGTTTTGCTCTCTACTGTAAACAGTTTTCTTAGGTTCTTACTCTGTCTTGAGCTGTTACAGAATATTTAAAATGCTGCTGTGTCCAAATGACTCAGATTCACAATGCTTACTGCAGTGCAATGGCAGCACATTTTAAAAAAGGAGGTTTTTTTAAAGTATTTGCTCTTCTTAGCATGCATTTTCTTGAATCTTGTGGAGTTTAACACTGTTAAGAGCTAGATATATGGGAATACAATCTTGAAATGTAGCAGGAATATGCATAAGGATAGACCATTTAGAGTCTATCTTCCAAACAGAGTTATCTGTAAAACAAGAGCAAAGGTACAAATTTCAATATCTGCTTTTGGCATGGTTGAATATTTTCTGTGGAAGAAAAACTAGATGGAATTTTTTAGTAACTTTGATAGTCAGCTTCAACCTGATGACTTATATCCATTCCTATTGATTTTTACATCCATTCATCAATCACTTGTTTTGCAACTGAATCTGCAAATAGTTTCTGGCTTAAAACTCTAAATTTTGGGATGCAATAATGCTCTAAATGGAAAATTGCAGTTCAGAGCAGAATGGAAAGTAAGAAAGTACTGTGGTGATTATGCTGATTTCTCATGTTTGATTGTCTCATTTGCTTATGAGTCTTTGAAAACAGTGCTTAAAATCCTTGGGCAAGGATGGTAGGATGGTGGTCAGTGATCTAAAAATAGCACTGAGAACATGCGCAGATTTAGCAGTGACACTGGTGATTCATGATTTATCTGATTCTTCCACTTCAAAAAATATTTTCTTGCATCTATGCATCAACTTACATCTCCTCTCCAAGATCTGCTGCATTAAAAAATCAGTAGAGCATAAAGTTCTTCCATTTTCAAAATAATAGGAACCAGGGATTTTCTGGATTTCATATTTTTAAGGACTCTGGATGAGATCTCTGCTTATATTGTACATTTGTACCATTTCATTTTTCTTCCTAAAATATACTGATCTAAGAGAGACTATGTGAAAAGACCTGTGTTAGTAAAAATTGAAATTATTTATGCTCCAATCAGTATTTTTCCTTAGAAATGCTGTGCAAACATAGCAGCACATTCCACCCTTTCACATTCCCAGCAGACAAGAAATATATTGTCATTCAGTGATCATTGTAAGGAAAACTCACTAAAGTGACATTTCACTGTAAATTTATGATTTATTAAAACATTTGAAATGTTCTGCTAAATCACTTCCGTCTTTCCTTTCCCCTGTGCCTTCTCTTCTCTTATTCATGTATAGTTCCTTTCTTCCTTATAGGAAGAGTCTCTGTGCCACGCAAACTGTGACAGCATTGCCATCCATGTTGATATTACTTCCCTGATCCTGAGTGAGGGATGATGGCATTGAAAGCAATGGGAAATGACTATGAGAAGGAATTTTAATCTACTTAGTTGAACACAGCCAAATGCCAGTTACCAAAATGAAACTCCAGTGTAGTATTTCTGGTAGATATTTATGTTTATGGTTCTGTGTCTGTATTTATGGTTTAGTGGTTAACCAGCAACTGGTGCCATCACTGTAGAGGCAGCAAAACTGAGCTGTCTTTTCCCTTCCTCAGGGTGATGCCCCATTTCCTTCCTGTTACCAGCAGAAGGTAAAGGTAGCACACACCTTCCTTTCACACTTCTGAAAGGAAGGTGTACACTCATCCAGAGCCCTGTGCTCGTAATCCTTTCTGTTGGATGTAAAGGATATTTCAGGGCAGTCCCCACCAGGAAGTACTTCCAGCAGGGCTGGCCTGCACATGCACAGAAGGAAAAGCCAAGAATGTCAATGCAAACCATTTATTTCTGTGACTTTGCACAGAAATTGAGACTCTAACTTTATTTGAATAAGGAAGGGTATTGGTGCCCATCTCATGATGACTCAAAAACAAGTCAAGAGCTGTCCTGATTATTACGCTTTCCAAGTAGTATGGTTGGCCTATCCTAAGACCAGGTACTGAGATTTGTGGTCAAAACTTAACACAGAACCCATCAAAACCAGTGGGAGTTCTGCTGAGTGTAGGTGGACTCAGATTTTACAGGTACTGGTGAATATTTTGTCTCACCTGACTAATCAACTGAAAGGAAAATAAGGGGATTAGTGTCTAGGGGCAGGGAGATTTGCCAAAGCTCTGTAACTTCTTTCATTCTTCTTCAATTTGTAATTAAGGGAATTTTAGAGGCTAAGAAGCATTAAATGACAAGGTCCTATGGCCACTCTCCCTCCAGAGTTCCCTCTTTGTAGAGAGGGCTCCTTTCTCCCTTGCTGCTGTAGATTGTTTTAGGAAGGCAGGAAGGCCATGCAGTCCTGCACTGTAATTGTTGTCTTCTATTAAGGGAAGTTCTTACATACTTTTTTTTAGAAGCTACTAAAATGCATGCACATTTAGCCCTGGAGCCCTAGTTCCCCTCTTTGCACAGACAGGTGCAGCTGTGTTTGATTAGCAGCCATGACTGGCAGACAGAAAAATAGCACATAAAATCAGAGGTAAACAAAGGTACTTTGATCCTGAGACTGTGTGGAGAAGTAGCCTTCAGTCCTCTTTAATAAAGTCTCAGCTGCACATATCTCTGCTTGATAACAAATGACAGTCAAAGATATAAAGTCTCTGAGTGCCACCCTGCACCACTGAGCCCCTGCACTGCCACTGCCATGGACTGGGAATACAGGGATTTTGGCACCCTGCAGGCACCACTCTTTACTATTTCATTTAACAATATACCTGACTTCTCTGCTTGGATTCCTGAGCATGGGCTCTTACCTGTTACAGCTCTAGAGTCTGACAGGAAGAAAATTTGCTTTTATCACTAAAATGTGACTCTGATCACACTTCAAGAGTGGATTTGTTGCTGAAGTAGGGACTATTTTTGTAATCACATTTTCAGAGAACCAAGCCAGAAATTTTTTAACGTTGGCAAAGTAGACACATTTTTATAGTGGGAAAGAGTCATGTTTCTACAGTTCTTTGTGATAACAAACCAAAGATACTGTTTTTGTATACCTGATATAAAAAATGAATTTCCTTTAGCATATCCCTGTGAGTGAGTGCTATAAAATCAAAAGGGAGTGTGTGCATTTTTATAATACATGAGTCAATTGGTGTCGTGTCTTGTGTTAAAAGTAAATCAAATCAAGTGCTGCTTATGCTATTACATTTCTAAGAGTACAAACAACAAATTGTTTTGAACCTCAGCAGAGAAAAGTGCAGTGCACCTGCTTCTCCCAGTCCTATCAACTTTCCATGCAAGATGCTTTGGCCTTCAAACCCCATATACTGGTCAAGGTGCATAAGGATTAATCTAACTAAAGTTTCATAATCCTGTCCAAAAGGTCTGTAATTCAGGTGGCAGGAGAAAAGGGGAGGTAGAGAATGAGAAATATTTTTAATTCATAAACTAACACATCTGGTATATATATTTTTGAGACAAGAAGTCATGTTAATATTGAAATCATCTGGCTCTGCACACGTTTCAGAGGCTCTCGTGAATAATTGCCATGTTGAACAAATCTTGAAGGTCTCTTTTATCTGACAGAGTAGCTGGGTATTTGTAAATTTAGCTTTTGGTGTTCCATTTGAAATGATTCCTATTAACCTGGACCCTAAGGTGACGCTTTAAGACAGTGAGGTTCCCAAGCAGAAGACACAAGACAGAAGTAGAAAGTTGGACAGAATTTTTTTTTAATACAGTTTTAGTTTTCTTTAATAAACAGTAATTGAAAACCTGTTATTTAGCAAATCCAGATTCAATGTATGTAATTACAAGTGGAAAATACCTTGGTGATAGGAACCTCTCCTCCAACAGGAAAATCCTGCACCCTATGTCAGAATCCTCCAGGACTGGCCCAGCAGCAAGGTTTTGGGTGAGATAGGGACTAGTTTTTGTTCTGTAAATGTAGATATAAACATATAGCAGTTAAGTCCCAATCCTGCAGCAGTTTGATATTACCACATGGTGTTGATAGAGTGCTTAGTGGCAAATAACATACATATGGAAAAAATCAGCTGTCATGCATTTCTTTTTACCACTACAATCACTTTTGTGTGACATGGTTAGACTTTTATATACAAAGGATCATTTTTATGATCTCGTGAGGTCTGAAAAATTTTTGTTCCAACTTCTTTTCTCCGTATCTCTCATGATGAAATGCTGTATTAGTATTATATAAGCATTTTAAATGGTAGTAATTTGGATGATTTTATTACAAATGTCTTGTGTACTTTCTCTTGTTCTTTCTGTGTCTGCTGAAAGACCATAGTAGAAAGGTGATTTACTAAATCTATTTGAGAATGACACAATACTTATTAACCAATGCTCCATGTTGCTGTTTTACCAGCAAAATGTGAAGTACAAAAAATCAGTATAAGGAAATACACTGAAATGTCCTTAAATCATATGGAACATAGCGGTTCTAAGCGTAATAGGTAATAGAACAGATGGGTGAAATAAGTGAGTTTATCTGCCAGCAGCTGCAAGTCAATTAACCAAGAAAGCATGTTTACCATATTTATATTTCTAGTTCTGCCAGAAATGAAAACCCCAGAAGGAAAAAACCCTACCATATCTAATAAGAAAATGCTTGGTTTTGTAGGCCTTTTTTCCCCCTTTCATAAATCTCTGTAATCCTCTTCAATGGTGTGTGTAGGTGTTTATAAATACTGTGAAGGAGAGCCTCCTGGAAGAGCTTCTGGCAGCTGGGAATTGGCTCCAGCGCACACAGCAATGTTATCGGTGCTGTAGGTTTAACTGCAGAACTTCATGCTTTCAGAGAGCAATATTCAAATGACTTGTCAGGATAAACTTTGTATTATGCATTAGCTGTTAGGAAAGCTGGTGCTGGAGCGAGAATGCGCAAATACTCCTTTCTTCCTTTCCTGACCTCAAAAGGGCGGAGAAAAAGATTTGTACTTTGCTCCAGGATTGCAAGGGGTGAGAGACTGCAGCAAACCTCACTCCTTCTTTTTGTCCTTCCTATGTTTTTGAGTGTAGTGAAGACAGGGACTCTAAAAATTAAAGTTTTATGAGGCAATTTGTAAACCTTTGAGTATTGCTCCATCAAATTTATTTTTGGATTCTGCCAATAATTCTTAATCCGTGACCCATCCGGTCCAGCTTATCTGCAGTTGCCTACAGTCACATTTCCCTACTTCCAATTCAGACAACTAAACCCCTACTGAGTACTTCCCTGCCAAGCCTCCTTTACAAAGCCAGCTGCTGCTGCTGCTGGGACCACCTTTACGTGGTGCCCTGTAGGATTATGGCACACATTGTACAGATGTGTGCCTACAGCCCCATCTTTTTGAGTTGTACAGTGAGATAAAGTTGTCAGTATTCACTGAGAAATGTTACAGGGTAAATATAATCCTTGTGAATACAAAGAATGTCTGAGGACACAACTCAAGTGCATCTCTTGAGTACAGTGACCTTCTGAGGACATGGCAGGGTGGCTTCAGGTGGTATCAGTTGTCCCTTTCATCATAACTGGCTCCCTCTACTATGTTAAAGGAAGCTTGGGAGGAGGCATGTATAATGGCCAAAGATGGAATTGTGCAGGGAGAAACACTTCACAGATTCCATGCCCAGAACAACATAATTTTTGCTCTGGAAACACTTTGAATACCACATGGAGATATTCTGAAAGAGACTTTACTTGCAGGCTGTTGAGACAGAATTGGTGGACTGAGGGCTGGTAATGGAAGAAATAGCTGGAATGGTATGAAACCCTAAAGTACAGTAACAGGATGTATTTTCCAATGTAAAACTTTTATGATTGCTGCTTTTTGGAGTAGGATGAAATCCCGGCTGAATTACAATTGGCAGTTTGTTATAGCAGCTTGTCTTGAATTTCTCATGAGCTGAGACGGTTGTTTTGGTTGGGGGTAAACAGTCCCCCAAAGGGAAGAATGGTACTGACTAAATCAGAAAAAGCTGCCTGTTGTACTTATTTAACCAGAATTTTGTTCTAATATCATTCAGTCTTCTGACGTCCATCTTTTTTCTCCAGATAATTTTAAAGAAGCCTGCGTGCTCAAAGCTAATAAAAAATGTTTTATTGGAGCAGTTTTTATAAAGAAAAAAAAATTCTGTCTGGT
>WAAE01021319.1:0-34713 GCA_013400495.1 Nicator chloris
CTGGAGCACATTTTTTGGGCTTAATCATGTTTACTGGTTTCTTTAAATGTGTTAACTGGTCAAGTTTGCTGGTATTAAAGCTCATTCTTCTAGCAGAGCATCTGAGAGAGGATTGGGTGAATCTAAGGATTGCAGAAGAGTGTTTGATGATAAACAGTTTGCAATGCAAAGGACTTAATTGACTGTCACGAGATAGTACATCTACATGAAAGCCACATGAATTTGGCAGGATCAGATAAATCTTGTGCACCGGGAGTGGAAAAGAGGAGTGTCCGTGGTGCTGGCATTGCATACACACTGGTGTCATCTCCTGGGGGGAAGGCTTGGAGTTTAGTGTAAGCACAGTAAGGAGAACAGATAGCACTGCTGCCAGTATCAATGAATAAAGGCTGGAGAAGGCAAATTGTTTCAGCTGAATGTCGAAAGTCATGCAAAGTGCATGAGTATAAACTGGCTACTGCCAAGTGCAGACCAAATATTTGAAATAATTTTACATTATATAATGGATAGGAACCTGAGTGTAATCTGTAAAGTTACTTGTTACGGTGTTTGGGCACAGCACTTGTGACACAGGAGGTCACTTTTCAGTTGTTTCTCCTCAGGCAGGAGAAATGTTGCTGACTTTTCAAGCAGAGGTAAAATGTCTCAAGTTTTCCTTGAATTACAGAACCAATCAAATTGGCTTTCTTGTGTTTTGTGGGGCTTACTGGCAGCTGTACTAATTTTTTGCTACACTTGCCTCTCAATACTGTGAGTTGCAACTTCAGTAGTTGGCTGTCATCTTTATAATAATTAGAATGCAATGCAGTTGAAAATTCAGAGTAGTCAACCTGTTTATGTAGCATTTTGAGAAGAATTATATCTAGAATTATTTCGATAATTTATGTAAAAAGAAACAGAGGTCTGTCTGCAGTATGTTCTTCTTATATCCTGCTATTTTTAATCCATTCAAAGCCTGCATTAGGACTTGACCACCCAAATGATGGGAATAAGCTCCATGTAGGTGAGTTATGGTTTATTCAGCTGTACTCAAGTTTGGAGTATAAAACAGGGCAAGCAGACAGCAATCTTTTGCCAGAAAACTCCCCATGCTTTCTGTGTCTGTGATTCTTGAAGTTAGGCAACCCCAGGCGATGGGCACCCTGGGCCTTTGTCCACAAGTACCTCTTTTCCTTTTCTCACCTTTTTTCCAGGTGATTTCTTGCAGCCACATAAATTATTGGTGTCCTCAGTATTCTTGTATTTAACAACAAGGGGTTGCTTTTTGGTTTTGAACTCCTGACGATCAGCTTTGTTCTTCCTCACATAAGAAGCATCAAGTGAGCATTTTTGTTTGGGAATTTCCTGCTTTGGGTTTTTTTGGGGGGTTTTTTTGCACATTCATCACAGTCCTGCCCACACTTTTGTCTCGTTTTCTCTTTTTGTGGGAGGATTAACTCTGGAAACTCAAACAGTGTAGCCCTCTTAGAGCACACATGTATAAACTGGGTTTGAAGTGGGTTTGCCTACATTGCCATATATTCTTTGCTGTAATCCAGCAGTACAGCTGTGTTTGTCCAGCATCTCTGCAATGGAACTGTGATTTTAAGTCGCCCAATCTTCTGTAGTCCTGTGATGGTGAATATATAAATTTCTGACTTCAGCGAGAGGAGTTTTGGATTTTCACCCATTCTGATTATGGCATGACCAGCTGAGGCTGCTTCACCCTATTTCCTCTCACCGTTTACGTAGTTCTTTAATGCCCTGTATCTGCTGGGTTTGGAAGTCAACTTGTTCAGGAGCAATGAAGTTGAAGCTGAATTCTGAACACCGTGGAATATTTTTTTCTCTAGGTACCAAACATTTCTTTCCAGTGATTTAAAGGAAATGCAAAGTGTATTGAATACATAGTTGAAGGAAAACCAATTAAGAATTAAGAACTTGGCTTGTATGCAGTTTATGTCTAAATATTTTATAGAGGACTTAATGTTAGTGCCAGGCCATTGAGTATAGTCAGACATTTTTGTGAACTCGGGATATAATAGCATATTCTCAATAAAAATCAAATGCACCCAAAGTACCTGTTAGCATAAGAATTTTCTCATATATAATCTGGTTAAATATTAGTGCCAAGACTTTTGCCATTGCACATTTTTGCACATGATTTTTTAAATTTAGTATTATGCGGGTTCTTTTCATAATTTAAATGTAGAAATCTGTACATCAGCTGGCTAAGTAAATTGTCATGTTTTACTCAAAGTGTCTGTACAGTGTATTCTCAGGACTATGTGCCAGCAGCTATCTGTTCAATATTTAAATAACGGAATTGCATTTTTGCATTGGAAAGCGTGACAAAAATTGAACTGCCCTGAGAGGTTCTGTTCACTGCAGTGCACTAATTACGTGTACTCTTTAATGTGTGCTGGGACAAGAGCAGCATAACTTTTGCCTCTACTATTAGATTGGTAATGGAATGTTAGAAATGCCTTTTGGACCTACTTTCTTCATTAATTTAATTCAATATCTTGTTGGCCAGACAAGTCAAGCTGTGTCTTTTTTTGTGTGTGCAGTTCAAGAGATCCATTTAAAGACATCCTGTGTGTCACAGTGGTGGTCTTTAGAATGGATAGTTGTATATGATGATGAGCAACTTTTCAGCTCAAATGAGTACTCAAATGAGTCAGTCATAGATTTGTTCTTAAACTACCAGATCATATCTCAGTTTAGAGGTACCACTGTATCAGTTAATACAGTAAACTTAATATATCACTGCAGAAGAAATGAGATTTCATAAAAGCTTTTATATCTCTATAAATGTAAATTCATTTACTGTGTCAGGATATTTCTGACAGCTGAGTCAGAGCTGAATTCAAAGAGATGAGAATTTCAAGATACAATATAATCCCTTTATTTTAACTTTGACTTAAAGACGGGTTTTTGTATACTGGCCCAGAATTACTTTCTGAGTTTCTGCTCTTCAAGTGAGTGCATTTGATCTAGCAGCTCCCAAAGAAGAAAACCTTTCTCAGCTCCTCAAACAGTAGCCACTTGTACCAACCAAAGTGCACCTTTGTGGATAATACTTGGCTTGCTTTATTTTACACAACTTGTGAACACATCTTAAATACTGAAGGGAGTATGGGTACACTTTGCTGTTCAAGGATAATTCAAACTAAGAAGCGTGTGAGTACATTCAGCTTTCTTCAACTGCATCTTGAGATTTTCATAAATTTCCTGAATTAGTGATTTTTAATAGGGACAGTGACCTTTCATGCTCTTGTCATTTGAGTTACGGATTCACCACTTAAAATTATCTAGCACAAATGGAAGTGAATCAAATAGTGGATTGAAACTAATAATTTGTCTGCCTTGTAATAGCTTTCAGACCTTCAATTTATTTCAAAAGAGGTCTGTCCCTCTTGAGAAACATTCTTCCTATGCTGTCAAGGATGAAAGAGGGGCAGTTTGACTACTGCTTTTGGGTCTTTTCCTTCTCTCACTGTTAAAGAACAGAGTAATTAAGATTTATGGTTGGTGATGTTTCTGTGATTTCATTTTGGGGCAAAAGTGCACAGTTTGGCATTTGGAGGCATCCTTGCAGAAGCTTTTGAATTTGGAATTAAATTTTAAGCCAGGTGGTTAAAGTTCAGGAGTTACTCCAGGCATATGATTAAGATTCAGGTTGTTTTAGTAAATTGTATCTGAAGATAAAAGCTTATTTACAGCCTGTATTAAACTAAAAAATATTATAGTTAATCACAGCTGCTGTCTGCTGCATTTCTTATAAAATTTCCATTAACAGGATGCATTCTGGGCGTGAATGGTAGTCATTTATAAAATAGAACTCTAGAAACTCAATTAATTTATGTTCTTTAATTTTAGATCTGAATAAAAAAAGCAATCCATCTGTTCTAAATCACAATCATACATGATTTATTTCTTATTATAGTAAGAGCGTGTTGAATATGGAAAGCCTGGAATATAAAGAATCGTATTGTTTCTTTATTCTTAATTATTTGTGAGCTATTTTTCTCACCCAGTGATAACTTTTTTGTCTCCTGGGATGTTTATTTTTTTCTCTGTCAAAGATGTTGGCAAATGCTTTGTTGTGCTGTGGAAAAAATATTCAGCTTTTAATATTTTATCAGTTCCTTTGGGCTGAAGGTGCTAGCAGTAACCGGTCACCAGTCCTCAGGGTCTTGTCTTCAGCCTTGTCACATGGGAACATTATAAATTATGTATAGCAGTAGGTGCTATTCAGTAAATATCTAATATGTGATAGGCAATTTTGACTGAAATTACTTTTTCACTTGAACAATTAATTAAGCTGTATTTTTTAGGTTTATGATGTGACTCATATAATATGAAAGCATATCTGGGGTGCTTTGTGAACGTCTGAGCTGCACATGAATCACAGTTTTGTTTTTTTATTTTCTGAATGCTGGAGAACTTTTTAATTCATCCATGACCAGAGTAACATTTCCCAGTTTTGTTTTGCAGAGTCTTGTATGTTGTGTCACCATCTCATCTTGCCCAGATGTATCCATACTTAGAATTTTTAGACAGTATCAATATTGACAACGCTTTTTTTCTGCAGGGAAATGAGATTTTACATCTTTCTTCTTTAGACTTGCAAGTTGCTGTACTTGGGAAGATACCTATAGCAATCTATGTGGTGTTTGTTCTTACTAACAGTGTGGTGTCTTTTTGGCTCTGGAGAAGGCGTTTGATGACTTGGAAAAGGAGCGGTCACGCAGCTGTCAGCAAACTTTTCTGCCACTTTTATTAGCACCAGGAGAGAAGTGTGCTCCTTGTAATACACAGGAATACTTGCTGACATTGCCTCTGCTTCACAGGTTGTCAGGGCTCAGCTCTTTTACATAGAAAAACACATTTGTCTTGAAAGATTGTGTGTGTGTGTGCACATTCACAAGCTCTGTTGTTATCTTTCAGGCCTAGAAGCCAGTAGGATTCTGTTTCAACTTGAAAATTGAACTTTTTAAATGCTAAAACTTATTTCAAAGCTATAATTAATTTTTTATTTATTGCATAGACTGTTGTGTACTGCACCATACATTACTTTATCCAAGGCTGAAATCTCCCTCTTTCAAGTCCTGCTGAATGATGCTTCAACCTATGGATGGCCGTACAATGTGGCCCAAAGGAATTTTGAAGAATTGAAATGATGTGCTGTGAATATTTCTTATATTTATTTAGTACTGGCAATGCTTTTCTTACATTGCATGGTATTTTAACTGCTTAGGTTTACTGAATTGTCAGGAATGTGGGGTTTTTATTGTGCAAGGTTCAGCTTATTTAGAGGATTGCTGACAAGTTTTCAGTTTTCTGTTCTTTAGCTGTACTGAATGCTGAGGAGTTTGAAATTCTCCTTACCATTGTCAAAGGTGGCACGTAGCTTGCTTTTAGACAACATTGCTTTATTAGACTCTTGACAGATGTTCCTTCTCTGGTGTAATTCAGTTGTTGGTTTCCTTCAAATACCACCTTCACAGATTTCCTCAACAGCAACCTTGGAATGCTTAACAAAAGTAAAGAAAATCACATTTGAAATGTAAAATCAAAAAATTCTAAAACATTTCTCTTTCTTTCGTGTGATATTACAGAGAAGAAGTTACATTAGATGTGGTTTTAAAAGAGAAGGAAAAGGGGTGTTTCTTGCACATCCTAATAAATGGACTTCTGTCCTTTATAGGAACAAACTTTGGCTCTGCGGAAAGAAGGGATAGGTGTTGTGTTGGATTCTGAACTGCCTCATCTCATTGGCATTGATGATGATCTTCTCAGTACTGGGATCATCTTGTACCACTTGAAGGTAAATACACATCTGTGTTTCCATAGCCTTTGTATGCTTTGCAGGTTTTTTCAGTGGAAAAATTACAGTATTGATTTGCTATCTATCTATAGTGCTGATTCCATTACTGTGGTAAGAAAAGGTCTTTATGCTTCTCTGCTGTAGTAAGAAACATTCTTAAGAGGTTGTAAATGGTGAATTTAAAATATCTGTTTAGGTTTATCCTGAGAGTCAACTGGTTAACCAGATAGAGGCTTTTCATATTTTTATCTGTATGTATTGGTTTGTTCTTCATGTAATTATAAAGCTTGACCTTAAAATCTACATCTAGATTGTCTCAAAACGACAAAGGTCATTCTGCCCTGGTCAGTTGAAACTTGAACTTGCCGATGATATTGTAAAATAAAGACTGTGAAAGCATTCTGAAAATGCTACATGATTGCTTTTTTTCATGTATGTTTAAATATATATTTCATTCAGGTTACCCTCAGAAAGTGGAAGGATAAATTATATTCTTGTGGGGGACATGAGGAGATTCCAACTGGAAATAATGTGTGTTTCTCTCTTAATTAGGAGGGCCAAACATATGTTGGCCGAGAAGATGCTATAACAGAGCAGGATATTGGTATGGAATTTGGCATTTTTATATTCTTTCTTCTTCCAGTATCCTAATATGTGAACTAAGCTTCCTATGTTTTCCCTTTTTCAGTTAGTAGTTCTGTGTTTTGCGTATTTTAATTTTTAGAAAATCTGAAAGCTGAATTGCATGGGATTTCCTTCAAAGAGCATGACTTCTGGCATAGCTTGTGGGCTTTAAGTATATTCATGTACTTGTTACTAATTTGTTTCTTGCTTCTCTTGAAATAGCATCCTGTAAAAATACATATTTTCATATAGCACCTGTTGCAATTACTGCAAAATCATTCTCTTAACCTTTATGTAATGACAGCATTGCTATGTTATACTATTATACCTAAGGTAGTCTTGGGCCTTCGGTTTTGAGTTTAAAAAATTCTGAAAATTCGTAAAAATCTACTGGTTTTCTATTGATTTCTTGTCAACACAACTAACTGTCAGATCTGGACTGTCCTATCACCTAAGTTTTATATAAGTTCCTGGAAGGCAGTTTCATTAAGTAAACTGCATCCTTTAATTCTGGGTGAGAATCTGAGAGTCAAGTAACTTAGTATGATATATTTTCATGGGTGAAAAGTTGCCTGGATTTAAATTACTTTAATAAATTCCATGAAACTACCAAACTTGTGATGCCTTGTGTCATCAAAAAATACAGATAATGACACATTATTTGAAGAAAAAATTGAAAGTAGCATAACTGATAAAAGCCACGAATGTCTTAGGACATAAAAACTTTACTTCAGCCATCCTTTTGTCTACAGTGGCATCTTATATCCTGTCTTTTCAGATTTAAGCATGGTTGCCTTAAGGTCTGCAAGTTTTCATTATTTCCTTGTGAAGCAGGTCAAAGAATCTCTCTCTACAAATATGTGAATTGTACTTTTCTGATTTTTATTGGAAAGAAAGGAGCATTTGCTAATCAGGCATCAAAACAGAGGAATAAAGAGCAGTACACCAAAAAAAATGCAAAACCAACCCAGCACACTTCTTTCCACTAGAATGAAACAATAAATATTTAAGGCCTGCAAGGATGTGATGAAGGAAGGAAGAAAACATTGTCCAAAATAAAGATAAAATATACTCTCTGATGTGTAGTGCAATGTGTTCTTAATAAATTTTTCTTAGCGTGTTAATCTTACTAGCTGTGAGGAGTCTAACTCTGTTATCTTATTTCTTTGTGTTTAGTTCTTCATGGCCTTGATCTGGAAAGTGAGCATTGCATCTTTGAAAATCTCAATGGTACTGTGAACCTCATCCCACTGAACGGAGCACAGTGTTCAGTGAATGGCATTCAGATTACAGAACCCACACACCTCAACCAAGGTATTACCTAGCCTAATGTCATTTTTCAGGCAGCCTCTTTGTTCTTGCTGGCAACAGATCTGAAAAAAATCTGTGCGTATATAAAGGGATTATTGTTTCATTAGTTTTAATTGTGTGTCTTCTCAACTAGAATCCAAAACCATCAGGAAAACCCCACTGTGTTTTTGTTGTCAAAGAGTTGCCATGTGGTGAAAAGAGAATTCGTCATTAATTTCAACCACGTCCGTCTTGGTTTGGAAGGCAGGAGCCTCCCTTGGAATGGAGAATGTGATCCCGTTCCCTCTGAATTATTGTAACTTTGAAATACAGGGCTTTCAGGCAAAGATATGGGAGAAGGAGTAGCAGTTCTTTCCCAGAATATATATCTCTCTGTACAGAAGGCAGACAAACGCCAAGGCCAGCACCCCGCGGAGCAGAGCACAGAGCCNAGGGCGGGCTCACCTCGTGTAGCAAGCACAGTAAGAGGTAGCAGAAATTCGGCAGCTGTAGCAGGAGCTGTGGGGTGTCCCAGCAGGCAGGGGGAGCTGGGTTAAAGCACAGTGCAGAAGCTGGAGGGAGTGACAGCGGCGGATCTGGGCAGTGGCAGCCGGGCTCCTCTGCCACACACAGCTGGAAAGATGCGCCTTCCCAGAAGGGGGTCAGGGTCCCGGTCTTTTCCCCTGAGGCACCTGAACAGATGGCAAGGGGCCTTTTCAAGTGAGGCAGGGTGCCAATAAGGTTCGGTGGCTGCTCTCAGGAGCAAAGGCTCCTCTCCAGGGGAGGAGAAACCGGGCAGGGCTGGGCTCTGGCAGTGGCAGTGGTTTCTCCCTGCCCCACCCCAAGCAGCAGCACGACTGTTTTCCTCCAAAGCCAAGAGAGCAAGGAGCTGTGCCCAGCCCCCTTTTCCCCAGCCAAATTCTTTGGTATCTCTACCTCTCTAAAAGAAACCCTCAGATAAGAGAAGTGCAGCCAGTGCCCTCCTCTGCTGAGCTTGGCAACTTCTTTTGCCTCTCTCAAGTCCTGATTGTTATTGTTTCTTAGCAACAAAATGGGAGAAAATTCCCTAAGAGTAAGAAACAAAAGGAAAAATCCTAAACCCCAATAACTTCATAATCTTGGTTATGATTTGATAGTTACCCTTTGATTCTGTTCCTTTTTACACAAAGTGAACTCCATGCTAGATTGCTGTAACTTTAAGAAAAAGTACATAGATCTCTACAGGACTAAAATCATGTCAGAGAAACCCCTGCCCCTCTCCACAAGTTGGTCCTAGTTAATACTACTACCCAATTCTCTTCTACAGCAGGAGGTGGAGCTGGAGTATTGGTTGGCTGCGACTGTAGGAAATGACAAAAAGAGGGAGGCTAACCCTTAGGGAGGAGGTTTACAGAATTACCTTTTTAATGTAAAAGCTTTAAAATCTGGAAATTAAAAAGCAGCTGGGAACAAAATATATTGTGTTGACCAGTCTTGACTGACTGACAAGTGAGCTGGTGAGTGCTGAGGAGAGCTTCAGATGTTTTATCTTCCAGGAGCACCCAGAATATCTTCCCATTTAGCAAGGAGCTGAAAAAGTTGAGGAGTGAGCCTGTGACACAGCTCACCTGCTGAAAAACAATCTCGCATTACTTCCCTGAAAAGAAGCTTTCAGAGTAAGCTTAGGCTGACAAAATAGGAATGCAGTGTTAAGCAAGAGGAGTCTTGCATCCTTTCCAAACTCTAAGAAATGCTTCTGTAAAGGCTGCTTGCAGAAAGCAAGGAGTTTTGGTGTAGAGAGATGACATTGACTTTTTTTTAGGGTGCCTTTTTCTTCATGCAAAATGAGAGGCATGTGTGCTTGTTTCTATTACAGATAGGGGAAAGAGGAAAAAAAAAAAGAAGCCGAGCCCCCTTGGTCTTAGGTTTGAATAAATCTAATGCCTAAATTGTTAACAACAGAAACATTGACATTATTAGCAAATAACACTGTAAATAATGCAAATTGAGTTGTGATCAATCATCTTTACTTTATCCTGCTGCATTTTAAAGGCAGAAACTGTGTGCCTCAGAAGAAAGTAGGAGTTTGGATGCTATTTCCTCTTTCAGATGCATATTACAACTTGATTTTTGTACTGCTACAAGTAGAAACATGACTTTTTTGCCTCACAAATTTCTTCAGGCAAAAATTTGCAACTTAAAGCGGAAAGCGTTGCTAGGGTCGCTAAATTGTAAAAACCTGCTGCCTAAGCTGACTTTTTGTGTGTGTAAGGAGACTGAATCCCAGAGGAAGGTGGCAACCGTGACATTAGGCGTGCAAAACTGATGAAATCACAAGCTGAAGGACTTGTGTGCAATCCATTTATCCCAGCTGTGTTAGCATTTAGGCTCACAGCATGAAGTGCCAGCATCCTTAAATATCTGCTTTTTGGTAACACTGATTAACTGCTGATGTATTTAAATGTTTCCGTTCATCATTAATAGCTGTTCATTTGGAGATGTGTTAAATTTTTAGACCATCATGGAGTTTAAAAATAATAAGTGTCATGGTAATTAATTGCCACTTCCTTCTATGGGTTTTATCAATCATTTGCAAATTCTGGCTCATGTGGTGTTTTTGTAAATGTAACTGAACTAACAGTATTTTTTTAGTCATAAGAACATATGTTGGATTTCTGAAGGTAACTGAGTTAATATTCACAATTACAGCTTGTCATTTACCTTAAATAGATCCTCACCTTAGAACAAGTTTCCAGGGTTTTGGGCCAAACTGTCAACCCTTCTGTACTTAACAGGAAGCACATGAGAGTCAGTCCTAAATGATGGGTCATCTGAATAACTCCTAGNTATGTGCTTCCTGTTAAGTCTCTCTCTCTCTCCTGTCTTCCTTGAAATTTATGAAGTTAAGGACACATATCTCTAACTATTAATTCTGAAAATATAATTCATTTATTTATGTTGCTACCACCTAGTGAAGTGCTCACAAATGTTTACAATTACTTATTTTTGTCTTCACTTGAGAGTAACTGAAGGAATTTCGTGCAGATTTATGAAAGGTAATTCTTTTTGAGATTTGACTGAGGTAAACTGCAAATGTGATCCGAAACTGAGGTTTTGTGTAGACAGCAAGAAGTGATTGTAGTGCTCCTTGCCATTTATTTGCTAAGACTGGATCACCTAATTTGAGTTGACATTCCTAATGAAGCTGATTTTAAGAGAAGTGTTCCTTGCAAAGGATATCATGTCATTATCAGATGGTAAGAATTTGTAGTGATGAGTTTAAGTACAGTTTTTTCATACTGTGAGTGTAAGGGGGTCCTTTTTCTTTTTAAAAATGCTTCATTCCAACTGACAGATAAAAATGCTTGGTTCTGAGAGGTGGTGGACTTGGAAGACTTCCATGTTATGACAGTAGTGAGACATCACTGACAATATGCTTCTTAGTAGGGAAGAATTAATCTTGTACCATTGTCTTTAAAATGTGATAAGAATTGCTCAGAATCTCATTATTTGTGACCTATACCTTAACTATTAAATACAGTAATAGATGTGCTTTGAGTAATAGGAGTTATTCAAGGTTCTTCCATCAGAAAATAACTGTTGAGTATTAAAGTCTAATAATCCTGTTTTGAATAACAATAAACTTCAGTGTTCCATGGAGAGAAGAAAAATGTGCGAACACAAATAATAGAGATCTGGAGCTTTTAATGTAGTTGGATTCAAACCTGACCAGTGATCAGCAGCAGATGGACAAGTTTGTTCTTGGTCACATTTATGGGTGTTCCTGTTGAATCTGCATCTGCTGGTGGCTTCCAAAGTACCACTGTTCAAGAGTGTATAGATCAAATTGGGGCAGCTGCTTCCTCTCCCTGTGTTTATTCTTCAGCTGAACTCCGTGAACATGATTGACCTTGAGTCAGTCATAGTCATGCAGTGTGTGAACATGTCTGGGTTTCATTTTTGTTCAAGGAGGAAGAGGAAGGAATACACTGTATGCATCAGTTAAAGTAGCTGTGACTGTGCATGGTTATACACTTGTGAAAAGGCATTTTCATTTGGTTCTTGCTTAGTGGAAGTCTTGGCTGACATGTTGAGTGTCTGAAAAATGTCATGGTACTTTCAGCTGCAGAATGTTGTCAGTGAGTGCTGTGTGTTTTTCTCATCAGGTGCTGTTATATTACTTGGAAGAACCAACATGTTTCGCTTCAACCACCCTAAAGAAGCTGCTAAGCTAAGGGAGAAAAGAAAGGTGAGATCAAATCAGTTTGGTAAATTTAAACCCTTTCACAATTTTATTTCTGACATAGACATATCTTGATTGTTGTATGATGCCTTTTTTCATTTGCTTCATGTACTTTAGTTAATATTTCATCAAAGTAAGACTTTGTAAGCTTGTCTAATACTTTAATTTTATGGTCTGTTGTTAGAGTGGACTGCTATCTTCCTTCAGCTTGTCTATGACTGATCTTTCTAAATCTTGTGAGAATCTGTCAGCAGTTATGCTTTATAATCCAGGGTGAGTATATTCTAAAGTACAGTTCTTGTAATTCCAGCCATTCTTCATTTTAGCTGTTTGAAGTGTTCGAGAAGCATTATGACTAAAGCAGTTCAGCAAAATAATGACATGGTAACTTTTATGTTTGTATTTTCTTCAGAATTACAAGTTAACTATTTTTCCTGAGAAAAATGCATTTTGAACTGGAAATTAAGATTTCTTGAGTTCATATAATACTAGTACAAGCATAAAAAGGCTGAGAAATGAATGTCTTGTGTTCTCTGCCAGTACATCTGAGTAAGAGGCCAATTTAAAATATGGAAAAAAGTTTTATTATGCAGTTACAATGACATAGAATGCTTATGGTAGAGAAGCTGTTTTTAGTGATTTTTGACTAAAAATCACTAAAATGACTTAGAGAGAACTGATGGTGTTTTGTTCTAATTTTTTTTTCATAGCTAGGGCCTGTGTTTTGAGTATGAGATGAGGCAATTTAAATACCTACCTGCTTTTGAAAAATTGACTGTAAATTGAATTATATCTTTGGATAGTGCAGCTTTATTCCCAAGTTTAACTTGGGAAGCTCTCTTTATCCTTTAGAATTTAGGAAGACTGGACAGGTAATAATAATTTCTAGTTAAACGCTGTCTGAAATACAGGGAGTGTGTTTAGTAACACTGCTTCAAATGTGACTGTTACTCTTTTGCTACTGAGCTACTTACAGAGATCTCAAGGTTGTGAACTCGTTGCTAATAAATTACATTCTATTTTCAGATAGAGATGATAAAGGAGATTTTAAAAAAGCATAGTATAAGTATACTTTCCTATTTCTTCAGCTTTTCAAATAATTGAATCTAAACACTTTCAGTGATATTTACTAGTATTATGTTTTCTATGAGCTGGAGAAGGTTCCTGGCTGTTGTTACCTCTGGTTATTGATGAGCTTTCCTGGGCTTTTCCCTGACTGATAATGTTATTCTGCTATAACATTGTTATGAATACCTGCATTATACTGCCTAGTACTGACCTTAACTCTGCAGTCAGCATAGAGTAGGACAGATTGTTTCAGCATTGCCTTACTAGTCTCTCAGATCTACAGCAAAATAAAATGGCATGGAGAAGGCCCAGTTGAAGGTGTGCTTTGTGCTTAAAAATTATTTCCCAGCCGAAGCAGTCTTACTGTCTTCAGATAATGCCATATCCATGCCTTTTCCTGTAAAACTTACTTTAAAAAGCCCAAAATAACAGCGAGAGTCTGGGGAGTTACTTGACTGCCTCTGATGGAGTAGATTGCAAGTTCTTCTGCTAATTTTTTTCCCTTATCAGTTTACATCTTGCCTTGCTTTTTTGGAAATCAAACAGTATGGATAATATTATTGGATTGTCCAGGTATGCAGCAATTTTTCAAAACACTGCCATTTCTCCCATTTAACATTGCTTGTGAATTTTCCTTTCTTGGGTGTGATTGTAAGAGTACTCTTTCTCTTGCAATTGAGAATCAGATTAGGTGAAATAGTTATAATATTCCTGAACACTTCATGCCTGTATTTTATTAATTAAAAACTATAAGCAGGGGTTATAGGGTTAATTATTGATCTTCTCCCACTAGTCTCCATTCAGTTAATACTTGTGAACTGTCTTGGAGGAATAGATATTTTTTCCTGCTTAATTTGTGAACACAAGAAAGGATTATTCTTAAGGCTCAGAAAGCATAAGGAATGCCAGGTCACTTGTTTGTGAGCAGTAAAACCTATCTGAAGTTGTTCTGTACTCACTGTAATGTACATATATTTTTCTGAATGAGGAAGCTTCTGAATCACAGAATCATTTGTGTTGGAAGGGATCTGTAAAAGTCACCCAGTTCCAACCCCCCTGCCATGAGCATGGACACCTTCAACTAGACCAGGTTGCTCAGAGCTCCATCCAGCCTGACCTTGAATGTTTGCAGGCACAGGGCATCCACCCCCTCTCTGGGTAATTTTAATTTGTGCCACCCTCATTGTAAAAAACTTCTTCTTTAAATATTTTCTGAATTTGCACTGCCATTTACCTGAGCCCTACAAATCAGTAGAAGAAAGCACCTTCCATCATGGATACATCTTTATGGACAGCAATTAGGCAACAGCAGCTTTTCAGCTTAGGCTGGGGTACCCCGACAATTTAAAATTTATTTATGTTGATGCTAATGCTGTTTTTTTAACATCTCCCCTTCAAAGAGCTCAGGAATTTTTCTGATTGTGTGGTGAGGTTGTCACAAAGTGATAACTGTTCAGGTGTTATTTTAAGGGTGACGGGGCTAGGATAAATGCAAGTTAAATATATTTTGAACAAAGCAGACTCCAAACTCTCTACTTCCAGCTGTGCTAGAGTGGTTATTCTTCTTCGTGGTGGCTATGTTCAGCCTAGATGAAACATTCAATAAATCATATCTCTGATTATCAAAGGCAGGGTAATTATCAAGAAGTGGGGTGGAGCATCTTGCGTTCTGGAAAAGTGCAGAATGGAGAAGAATTATCCTACACTAAATTTCGTTTGTTGGGGATTGTTTGTGTGTTTTATCGGGAGCAATGCTATGACCCTTTCCTATAGATTGGAGTATCATTTTCTCTCAACATGGTGTTACACTGCCAACCACCAGTGCAGGCCAAGATTCAGGAGCTGGCCCTTTGGGGTTTTTTCTGAGCAGTTTTTGTGGCTGATTAGCATTCTGCCTGTTGTTAATTTAGCCATTTCTTCCAGTTTCAATATTAATAACCTAAAGAGGTAGCTAAATTTGCAATTTTTGTAGGTTGAAATAAAGATTCTGGTAAGATGCAGCATCTTCAGCAATCAATGGCAGAAGAGCCTGTGGGGTATTACCTTCAGTTGTGAAAGCAACATGATGGATCTTGCTTCCTCTATCTGTATCTTTTCCATGTGAAAACCAGCCTTGTCCTTAATAGTGTTTTCAGATGGATGGACTTCTCCTGTGTGTGCCTTTTTGTTTGGCTGTTGATTTCCCATATGTGGGAAACTATCTTGTTGCATAAAATTTTGGCTCAATATGCAAAATTCTTTATTCTACTTTTTCCCAGTCTTTGTCTTTAATCTAGTGTCACGGAACACTGCTTCAGATAATAAGCTTTGGGTAAAATAGAATTTTGCATGTAGATTTATGCAGAAGATTTCTTTTGTGCACTTTTTCCTAGCTACATGATACTGTAACTGTAAAACTACTGATGAGAAACCTTGGTCTTGTCATGGGTTTATGTTGTGATCCAGTTACTAAAGTTCTTAGAAATGCCTCTGCCTGAATTAAGATGGAAACTATGCCAGTGACAATAGTATGGATTTTACTTGATAGTAAATATGAGAAAGAGAAAGAAAGAAATAGAAAATAGGTGGAGGGGACAGAAAGGAGTTGACAGAGACAGAATAAGGAAAATATCACCACTCCATGGATCCCAGCGATGCTCTGTTGAGCCTCTCCACCTGGTCTTCTTGGTGATGAAGGTCCCCCCAAAAAGCATAGAATCCAATGGGTTAATATGTGCTCAGGCTGGGTAGGAAAACCCAGGCACCTCCCTGGTGGGGGTGGGAGTTTGCTATTGTCTGTTTTGCATCTTGTTCAGTCCTGTGGTGCAAGGCTTCAGGAATGACTCTGGGGGGCACTTTGGGGGTCTTTGATGGATTATGGCACCCCCTCAGCTGCCTGCCACGTGAATGCCCCGTGGATGTGGCCTGTGGGGCTGGGGGTTCCACAGCTGGACCAGTTTGTGTAGAGGAGGATTGGTGTTCAGTGCCTCTAACCAGAGGTCACACCTGAAACCTCCTCCAGCCCCCGTGTCGTTTCGAGGGGGAGTCTGTGTAAACCTGGCTCCTGCAGGCTGTGGTGTCTCCCACTCCAAACTCAGCCAGGAAAGAATCTCCACTGTGTTTGGCTTTCTTGTGGATGCATTCCTCTCCTTCAAATTTGTTTTTTCCTAGGCCTGAGATGATTAAAGAATGGGTTTTCCCTTTATCTAATCTTGGTGATTTAACTTGCAGTTCACCAGCCAGGTATCTTCAGGGAGGCTTCTTTGTACAGTTTTTGTTATAATGAGCAAAACTTTGTATCCATGTTTGAGGCATGAACTGCTTCAGTGTCTGACAGCTTAGTATGGGGGCTTTGGTTTGTTTTTTGGTTTTTTTTTTTAAATTAATCTCATTAATTGGCATCTGTGTTGTCCTGGCAGTACTCAGTCTTTCCTAACAGATGGAGTATCAGCTTGCACTTTTGTGCTGTGCAAATTAAGCTAGTATAGGACTGTGCTAGTAGAACTGACTTCCTTTCTCTGCAGCTTATCTACACTGCTCTTATCACTAGATATGACACACTTCCCAGGAAAATGGTGTCGATGTAATTCAACACTGGTCAGATTAAGTTCCTTTGTGGTAGATCCACAAAAGAAGCAAGAGTATATTCTAGTCTTTAATATCTGTGTGTTCCTTTTTAATTTCAAGCTAATATGTTTTTTTCTATTCACAGTAGTACTCACATGAATAAAGGGAATAGAGTTTATGTGAAAAAGATTTTTATTAGGATAGACTAAACACGAAAACATCAGTCTTCCATGTCTGCTTTGTAAAGCTGACAGTGATCTGTTACAGCCTCTGCAGTTTCAGTTTTTTCTTTTATGATGCTGAGATTTTTTTGTAGTAGCTTTTTAAAGAAGCAGGGTTACTCCAGTCAGGACTGTCCTGACCCCCCAGATTCTCTCCTGTCCTGAAATAACTTTGAGCCCACAATGAGTTTGAAGCAAATATTCCAGAGGTCTCAAAAGTGGTGAGTTCCTAAATATGTTAAGAAAATAGGCAGCCAGCTAAGGAAGACTGGCATTATTCTTACCCCTGCAGAAGAAGGGCTGCAGCATGAGCACCTTAGAGAATGGAGACGCTGTGAATAACATCATTGTTGGAGAGCCTTCATTGGAGCTCTGACCATCTTAGGCATCTCCAGGTAGCAGTAACTCTTGGCTTCATAGAAGTTTTAGTGGTCTAAAATGCTCTAAACATGCATTTTTAAAACACCTTAGTGCTGAGTTTGGGGGCTGTTGACTGGAGTGGTAATGATGATCCATATTTTGCTTTGGGAAAGAGCCATTTTCACTGAAGGAATAACCAGTTTTGCACCATTCACTCCTTTTTCCTGAACAACTTTTTAGGCACCTCCAGCTTTATTTCAGTCTAAGGTAAAACTGATTGTCATAACGCCACTGTTGAGGGTTTTATGGACAATTCCTCAAAGAGAAAATCACAGAATTTGTAATCGCTGATCTGTTTTTATACCAGACTGATTGCTGTGATGGTTCATTTTCTTTGTATTAGATCTCAATCAAGAGTTAGTTACCTTTTTTATGCTTATATAAAATATATCTGCCAAATCATGTGTTTTATAGGACAGTCAAATCACCAAAAGGTTTTGCTCTGGGTTTTGCATGTTATATTAACTGATCTAACATTTTCCTTCATTGTGGCTTAACCAAGCATGGGAATACAGTCACATTGTTCTCTGCCAACTGTCTAAGCAAAGATGGTCTACATCTGATAGTGCCCAAAGGAAACCTGCATTTCCACGAGCCAGAGCAGTATTCCCCAGGGTCCGTGGTTTTTTGGACTGAAATAATTATGGCATTTTGTCAGCCAAGCCCTAGGTAAGAAGTGATAGCTCAAAGCTCTGAATTTCAGATTGCAGATCATAGCCAAAGCGAGAAATTTTGAGGTATGGCTTTAATCAAAAAAAGGGGGAGAATGAAAACCCAAAGCACATGTTAACCACTGGATTAAGTTTTTGCTTCCTGAAAGCCCCACAGATGGCTGCTTGTTCAGCAGCTCGGTGGATTTTGGATCCACTTTGTGGATTTCTGCAGCATTGCTGCTGCAGCAATTGTGATCAAATTAAAAATATGAAGTTATCATCATCTATCCTTGTGCTGTCAAGTGCCCACCTTAGTTTAATGCAAATGTGATGGGACTCTTGGTGAGACAGTTACATGAAGGCTTGCATGCCTCGATCTGGGTATAAAAATCTATACTGGCTAATCACTTAGGGATTGTGGAAGACATTTTTTGAAATGAATTTGTGAGAAATAGGGAAAAATGAAATGCAGCATTTGTGCAAGTAGTCCTTCTCCCTTATTGCAGCCATTAGATACTTCTTGGACGTGCAGGAATCACAGTTGGTTACAATAGCTTTATAAATGTTGGCTTATTAGTGTACTCTTTGCATATTTCCAAGGGCAATTTCTTTCTGTTGTATGTATTTCTATGACTTCAAAAAGAAATATTAAAAATTCCTTCTTGTTAGAAACCTATCTATATAATTGTGGTGACGATGTCTTAAACTGCAGTTTATCAAAAACTTGAAGTTAACTTGTGGTGCAGTCTTGCATTTTTTTCAGTATTTATGGACTATTTCACTAACCTGCATATCCCTATGCTGTAACAAGCCTGAAATAACTGAATATGTGTATATTTGGCTGAGTGATTTAATCCATATATAGGTTCTTTCTGCCTTGTTAATATATGTTATTAAAAAGTTCTTTAAATAAAAGATAAATCCTTCAAATGAAATTAAAATAAGAAAAATACTTGTGTAGAACTGTAATAAAAACTGATATTAAAAAATTACATAAAATGCTCTCCCATGCTTATTCAGAACGTTGTCAAACTAAATACATTAAATCTTAGAATATTTTAAATGGATGGGTTTGAATTGTGTTCTGTGCTTGAATATGCACTTTGGGGTTTTTCAACCCCACTGATGACATCCTAGGAATGTTTGGGATTTTTTTCTCTTTCTTGGAAGGAAATGGCAGATCTGTTAGCACACACTACTGTAGTTTTGCAGCCCTTTCCCTTCTGAGAAGTGACTAAGTTAATAAACCATAGGATGAAGAGAATTACTTTAGCTGCCATTGGCATTTGAAAAATGTATTTAGAAAGAAAAATTATTTGAGTTCTTCTTCTGAGATGTAATATGATGAATGTTCTATGAACCTAACCAATTGAACCTCCAATAAAACAAAGTGCTGTTGATTTGAAAGTATTCTGTACTGCTAATATGTTTTTTCTATCAATTCCTTTCTCAATTGATCGCTCTGTTTCCCCCTGCCTCCCATGGCAGTCTTTTCCCTGTAAAAGGACCCATCTGTCTAAGGTAGAGAAATTACATTTCTATGTATTGATTACCATGTCTGCATGTAGTTAACTCACAGAGGCTATGCTAATCATCTGTATGTCTTACTTAACTTTACTTTTTAAATACTTTTGCCCCGGAAATTATTTTTTTTTCTATTTATACTCATGTCAGCATGATGCCTAATTTGTAGCCTTAATGAAGGAGCTATTTTCTGTTCTTGTAGAAAGTAGTCTTACAAAACTTCATTTGTATTGTTATCATCTAAACAGACAGAAAATTGCATCATGTCTTTCTATTTTTGTGATATTCAGAAAACAACCTTTTTGCTGTATTCTTTATTTTTTTTTAATCAGGCTAGAATTCGAGAGACAGCAACGAGAGGAGCTTGAAAAATTAGAAAGTAAAAGGTAACATTGTTTTCTGTGGTATTTATGTGTGTCTAGATGTACAAGTTATGGACTCTTTTAAATCGTGAATTTGGAATCACTGTGTTACCCTGAATAGCTGAATTGGAGCTAACTGATATTTAGCAAAGAAATGCTGGATAGATTGTACAGATACAATATATTACCCTTGCTCTTAATTTTCATGGTTTTACTTTAAAAGATGGCAAACTACATGCTTAATTAGTATCTCTTTTTTGTGGTTTGTCTCTGGATTGAATAGTGGTAGGAGAGATGTTACTTTCTGCTTCTCTTACATCAAACTCTGGTGTGGAATGGGCATATTAATCATGCTTTTCAGAACATTATGTGGAAGTTGGTTTGAAATACAAAAGAAAGCGTTGTCATTAGCTGGCAAACGGAGTTGATTGTTTTGGCTCATCATACCTGCTAAGACTGTGGAAGTGGTAGCTGTGCCTTGTAGCAGATCTCAGCACTGATTAGATTCACAAGCTGAAAACCCTTCTGCCTTTTCAGCTTTAGATGGTGTGCTCCATTTTCATAGAGCTCTCTATTCAGTTGACTAAGTGAGGTAAACTCAGAAAAATCCTGAAGGTCTGAAGCACTGAAAGATACTATTCAGCAACTAATGCAACATAGGATCACTGATATTTATCCTTTTTTGTTATGTTGGTGGAATTTGAATTCAGATTGAATTCAATTCTTTGAATTCAGTTGTTGATGTGCTTTCATTCTTCTGACCTCTGGCAAAATAACCAGTCGACTTGCAGGTTGTCTCTGCTTGTATTATGGGGATAATGGTAACCCTCAAATAAGAGAGATTACACAGGACATAATAACTTGTCTTATATCTTATAATCCTGTTTATCAGTAATTCAGTTGGAGTTACCTAAAGTGAAAACATTGGCTTAATTAATCTATCAGCTTAAATTTGGTGAGGCAAATTGCTAATCAAGTCCTTCTGTACAAGTTTTTGTGCATGAGAATATATGTATGTAAAAAAGTACATTTACTCTGCACTGTGTGCATGGATATGTTCTATTAATATTTTTATTTGATTTGACAGAACAAATACAGTCTAATTTTTAGTAACCTAAATGCTATATAACATGTCTTCCTATAACTTTATATATCCACAGCTTTTTATACTGCCACAGACTGTATGAATCTCGTTTTGATTTGTCTCATGCATTGAGTAATTTCCAAGCAATGAAGGATCTTAACCTGTAGCAAAACAAAAACATTAAAAAAAGAAATGGTTATATATAGTCAAAAATCTTAGTCCAAACCTTTTTAACTTCATGTAAATGTTTTACTGTAGGAAACAAATAGAAGAGATGGAAGAAAAACAAAAATCTGACAAAGCAGAACTCGTCAGAATGCAGCAAGAAGTAGAGTCACAGCGCAAAGAGACAGAAATAGTTCAGCTGCAAATACGAAAACAGGAGGAGAGTCTGAAACGGAGAACTGTTCACATTGAAAGCAGGTTAAAGGATTTGCTGGCTGAAAAAGAAAAATTTGAAGAAGAGAGATTACGGGAACAACAGGAGATAGAGCTTCAAAAGAAAAAGCAGCAGGAAGAAATTTTTGCCCGGGTCAAAGAGGAGTTGCAGCGACTACAAGAACTTAATCATAATGAAAAAGTAGAGAAAATGCAGATTTTTCGTGAACTAGAAAAACTTAAAAAGGAAAAAGAGGAGCAGTATTTTAAGCTGGAATCAGAGAAAAAGAGACTTGAAGAACAGGAAAGAGAACAGGTGATGCTGGTGGCTCACCTAGAGGAACAGCTTCGAGAGAAGCAGGTCATGATAGAGCTCCTGAAGAGAGGGGATGTGCAAAGAGTAGAAGAAGAGAGAGAAGAACTTGACGAGATCAGAGAATCTCTTTTGAAAGTCAAGGAAGCCCGATCTGAAGGTGATGAAAACCATGAAGAGTTAGAAAAAGCACAGCATGATTTTGTAGAGTTTAAAAGGAAACAGCTGGAACAGTTGGCTATTTTGGAAAAAGATTTAATTCAACAAATGGATCACCTAGAAAAGGAAATAGCAGATGAAAAAAGGGCTCTGGAGCATTTCAAATTTGCACATGAAGAACATTTAAATCTCCAGAGAGATGATGAAAACTTTATGGATGCCGTACTGAAGGCTGAAGAAGCTGACAAGATAAAGCCAGTGGAATACAGGCTCCAGTCTAAAGTACGCCAGCTTGAGTACCTGAAGAGTAATCATTTGCCAGCTCTGCTGGAGGAAAAACAAAGAGCTTCTGAAGTCCTTGACAGGGGCTTGTTAGGGTTAGATAATACTCTCTATCAAATAGAGAAAGAAATAGAAGAGAAAGAAGAGCAGCTTGCCCAGTACAGGGCTACCACAAACCAGCTGCAGCAGCTTCAAGAAACCTTTGAATTCACAGCCAATGTAGCTCGGCAGGAAGAAAAGGTTCGGAAAAAGGAAAAAGAAATCCTTGAATCAAGGGAAAAGCAGCAGAGAGAGGCACTGGAGCAAGCCGTTGCTAAGTTAGAAAGGAGGCATTCTGCTTTGCAGCGTCGTTCCACCATAGACTTTGAAATTGAAGAGCAGAAGCAGAAGCTGGCCACCTTGAACAACAGCTGCGGCGAACAGGCAGGGCTGCAGGCAAGTCTGGAAGCTGAACAGAAAGCTCTTGAACAAGACCGAGAACGGTGAGTGCTGCAGTGTCTTCCATTTATCAGAGCCTGTCCACAACAGGGGAATCATTTTATACCTTGGATGTGGAGAGCACAACTTGTTCAGTGTCCCAGTTCTTGAGTTGCTTCATGAGTTTCAAGTAATTTATCCAGAATTGAAACTCTACTGCTTTTTAAAGGATTCTTGCTCACTTACTAAGTTCTGGTATGTTTGGATACTTATCCCACCCTCAGCAGGGTATTATTTGAATTAGCCATCACAGTACTTAAATCATTTTACCTCTGTAGAAAGCTCAGACATCCTTAAGTTCTGCCCTTACAGTAAATGTGCCATCTAACAACTTCTTTCTCTTACATTATTTCTATTTAACTTTTTTTTTTCTTTATCAGTAACAAGTTAGATGTTTGTTCAAGATTTGGAGACTGTTACAGTAAACCTGTCAACTGTCTCTTTCAACTGGTGATGTACTGAACCCTTCTGGTCCTCAAAGTAAATGGGGCTAAATGTTTCATTTTTTAATAGCCCTGGTTTCAGGGCTAAATAAAAACAAGCTAGCCATGTATCCATGTAAGATTTGACATTGCTTTTTAAGCTTATTTGTAAATATACAGAGGCTTTAATACTGCCCAGTGTGGTGACAGTCCCTTTTAGGCACAGAAGCAATGTCATCAGTTATACTAAAGATATCTTGTTGCATAACATTTATCCAAAGTATGAGAGGCTCAGGGAAAAGTCAGTCAGATAGGGAAGGATCTTTCTCTGTGGAAGAAATCTTTGGGGTTTTTTTTTTGACTTGAGCCAAAATTAACTAAGATTAATGCGTTCAATCCCTGCAGTATGGAAAAAGTGCAGAATTGCCATTTTTAAATGTGCTACCTGATTTGCTTATACTGGAGCTTTAAAACCTGTGACTATGAGTGAAAAAGTGAGGTTTTTTTTTTCTTCAGATAGCATTTGTCATCTGTTTTTTAAATATTTCACTAATTTATCTGCATACTTTTTCATAAGCCCTTCAAACAGATGTGGAAAAAACACCTAAAAGAAGAAACTTGCCTGTAGGCAAATTGAAGACCTCTTCTGTATTCCGTTCCTTTTAAACCATTATGAGAAGAGTTGCTTTTTATATACTGTGTAGAGGTCACTTTTTCAACATTTTTAGCTACACTGTTTGGCTTTTAGTTAAGCGTTTTCAATACTGATTCATCATTTTGTGTATATTGCCATTATTTTCCATAATTGTCGTGAACATAACATCTCATTTTCTGTACTAAGCATCTCACTTGACTAAAGTGAGCTATAAACACCTGGAGGTTCCACAAAAATAGGGTTGTGTGATAAGTGAAAAAATATGTTGTCAGCCAGAAAACTGAGGTTTGGAGAAGATACCAACAAAGTAAAAAGATCTTTTTTTTTTTCCTCAGTTTTTTTCCTTGTTTACTTCAAAGCCTTCTCGCACAGGCTAAATAAAACTTTGAGGTCCTTCCGTGAATAGCCCATGAGCCTGAATAATTCAATTCAGAATGGTTTTGTGAATTTTGAGGCAAGAGAAAGGTCTAAAGATACATGAGAGTATGTTAAACATTTCAGGCTACTAATAGCTCTTGTTTTTGAGTTTATCTTTCACAGTATGTGATGCCATAGTAAGCATATGAATTATAGGTTTCTTATTGTTTTTCTAGATCTCATTATGTAATGATGTGCTCTAGTTCAGATCAGTGTTAACTCTGAAAACGTTTGAATGGAGTATTTGTTTAAGTGCTATACAAGTGTGAGTTCATCATAACTAGATACAACTGTTTTATTTGTTTGAATCATAGAGGAGCTCAAAATTCTTTCACCTACAGGTGTCTTGGTTTAAGATCATTTAAAGGAGAATGCTCTTGAATGAGTTTAGCTAATTTAAAGGAGAATGTGTCTTGGTGTCTTGGTTTAAGATAATTTAAAGGAGAATGCTCTGGAATGAGTTGTCTCCATCAAGAGTTCCAACAATCCCTTTCCACCAATAAGAAATTAATAGTAGTAGGAGAAAGTGAAAAAACCATGGTTTATTAAGCACAAAAAAGCCAATAGGCAGGAGGGGAAAAAGTAAGTGCTAGATATGGAAGTGCTAGACATGGAAGTGCTAGATCTCACCACCCCACTGCAATAAAGGCAGGCCCGAAATGCTGGAAAATGCCTGTTCCCGACTGGGCCTGTCGGGACGACTTGGCAGGCTGCAGTGACAAGGTGGTGCCAGCAAGGCAGGAGCCTCATGGAGCAGCTCCAGCAGCAGGCCAAGAGCTTCCCCAGGGCAAGGCAGAGCAGAGCAGGCATGGCAGCTGGACTGGAGGCACTGAACGTGTCCTGGCCGAGGCTCAGCGTTGGGTAGCAGCGGTTTGGGCTGCAGCGGGGCAGCTCCGCTCCCCTTCTGCCGGCGGGATGTCCCCCTGCGTTTCGGGCCAGCGGCTATAGAATTCGTCCTCAAGGCTCCTCAAACATTGCTACTGCAGTTTCTCTGATCTGGGAAAAAAAACAACAAAAAGGAAAGAAAAGGCTTTGCCTAAGCAAAGACCGAGCAACCAGTGATGCAAATACCACGCTGTGAAAAGCTGTGAAAAAACTTGGGCGGGAAGCTTTCAAAAACGCCCGCATCCCTCAATCCCACCGGACACTCAAGGTCTGCAGCTTCAGGATCTTTAAGATTCAGTAACAGCTTTTGGCCACAGATAATTATGGGGTTCAATATCATTATGAATCACCCCAAGACAACAGGGATGACCCCAAAAATGATAATTGGAGGTTAACTTAAACTGGGATATGCACACATATTTTGGGTTTAGTGGCAGAGGTTTGGGGCACTAGAATGAGCATGAAGCAACTTTAGAGCCGTCTTTGAGACAAGTGGCAGGGCACAGTTCCGTGTACTTACTGGTGGATGCATCACAAGGCTAAGTTCATAGCTGTCTAAGTGGTGTCTTCTCATAGTAGGATGTTTACAAACCAAGAGCTAAGCTTTGTTCCTTTAATGTAAATCTGATTTTTATAGTTAAATGGATTTTCTGTAGATGCAAACACTTTCCTGTATATATCAGCCGTCTTTCATTCACTTAGCCTCAGGACACAAGATTTTTTTTTTTTTCTGCTAATCAAAAGAAATAGGTAGCTTCTGGCAGTGCTGCAAAAAGCACTCTAAAACTGAAGTAAACAGTGCAGCCTAAACCTCAGCATTCGTCATCTCTCTAATTTTCTCATTTAAACCCCAGGCTGGAATATAGAATTGCCCTTCAATTTAGATATATACATTGTAGCAGAAGCGGTAGAATCTCAGCTTTGCATCATTTCTCCTGTTTTTGCAAGAACTTATTTTCTTTTATTGTTTGATTTCCAAGTAACCTCTAGAAAAACAATTACTTTTAGAGACAAAAATTGTAATGAAAATGGGGAAGGTTATTACTGTGTTGCTAATCTAATCTCAGCTACATTACAAGTGAAAAGGGTGTTCTGCAGATTACTTTGTTGTAATATGATGAATATTGCAATAAGTGCTTCTTACTTCATACAAAATGCCTCAGGCATTTTTAGTCAGAAACACAGTAACCAATTTTACATATTGTATTCTGTGCATAAATCTGAATGGAATTAAATTTATTTGTTAAAGAAAGCAAGGAGTTTCAAAGGATGATTTCTTAGCTGTATGTATACGGTAAGTACTGTAGGTTTATTTTGTGAGTGAATTTTCAAAACCTATATACAGATGGAACAACTGGAAAATGTATATGTGTAGTACACAATTTAAAGATTGTCTTACAGATAAGTTTTGCCACATCACTGTTTTCTTTGGTTTTTTTGGTTTTTTTTTGTATTAGTGCTGTATTTTGAGTTTTTAATTTTTTTCCCCTTAGTTTCTTCATTTGCTTTCACACTGGAAGATAATATCTGAGGTCATTGATGGAGTTCTGTAAAAATGAGAATTTATTCAAGTGATTCTAATAGATAGGTAAAGTCTTAGGAGTTCATATTTAATGTACAGATTTAGGTGACTCCTGTGATGGAAGTTATTGAAGTTGTTTTGTTCGACATAATACTACTTTTGGAATGTGGTTTGAGCTGTCTCTATTTTCCTATCTAAATATGCTCAAGGAACAGTTATGATTTTTAAAGCTTCATAAATATTAGTATCTACAATCTTACGTACACGTATACCAGTGTAGGCACGTTACTTCCATCAGAACTCTGCAAATCAACTCTAAATCAAAGCAAATTACATGTTATGATATCTTTATAGCCTGGACCAGGAAATTCAGCAGCTGAAGCAAAAAATATATGAGGGTGATGGAGCTCAGAAAGGAAACCATGGAATATTAGATGAGAGACTCTCCCATAGCACTTCCTCTGCCAGCCCAACAAAGCCACAGCCACCTGCTGCCCCACTGGCTGATGATAGGTAGGTAACCTGCATTCCTGAAATGGAATGCAAACAATAGCTTTAGAAAAGAAATGTTTTGAAAGACTGTTCTGCCAGGGTTGGATTTGATTTAAATACTGTGATTGTACTGGAAGACTGGTCTGGAAATAAAATTGATGTTCTGCTGTAAGTAACCAATAGCCTCACCTGTTGCTCCTGTGCAGTTTGTTTTAGAATAGAGGGTTGGGAAACTCTAGGCTGAAAGGTACTTGAATAGTTTTTGAGTTTACAGTTACTTGTCTGTATGTTTTTGCTTCATATACCCTTAAGGCAACCAAGTAAACTTAATTGTCTTAGACTTTTCTTAATAGGACACCTGCCTGGCATCTCTAAAATCTGGAATCTCTGCCCTTGTTATACTTACACATGGCAGTTGTTAGTATCAGCTCTTGGAACATTGCTTCTGTTTGAAGGCCAAACCTGCTGATATTGCAGCAGCAATGAAGGCAGACTGTGAAGTAACTGAAGATGCAACCCCAGCCTTCTTTCTTCTTCATCACTTGTACCCTCACTGCCTCTGGTGTGTAGAGCTGCACTCATAGCAGTGTCTGAATCTGTGGTTTAGTAATTTCTTTAATCAATAGCAAATTTTTAACCTTTCCCTGTTAGATGAACACACATTCAAAAGTCAGTGTTGCATCCTTAAGGAGGGATAAAACTGCTCTAACATTAAGCCTGCCAGTTAAGAGCTGTGCAGTACTTAGGGTTAAAAGCATTTCAAAGAGCCTTTTAGTCTGTCTTGGTTTTTATGTAAAAATACACTGTTTTTCCATACACACACACATTTTTCTGTATTTTAAAGGATAAATGCCTTTATTGAACAAGAAGTGCAGAGAAGGCTCCAGAATATTCATCATAAAGCTGAGGATAATCATGTTAGTGCATCCTGGTCTACAGAGAGTTTCAAGGTGAGCAGAAATGGGTGGGACATCCTGACCTTCAATGGACCATGTCTATTCACTGATTTAGTTTTGTCATTCAGTCATTTTCATGTTTTCCTGTGTTTACTGACTTTTAATTTACCAAAAAACAAAACAAAACAGTAAATGAGGTATGATATCAGTTTTTAAATTTTAATCATATTTTTATTCCCAGTGGCATCTTTATGTTGTATTCTGGGGGTTGGCTTTTTGGCAGGAAAGAGTGTGTAAATGGCAATAAGGAGTCTGCAGATAAAATAAAATCTTCATTTTCTGTCAGAAAAATTTAATTGATGAAAATTAGTGTTCTTCTGGATGGAATTTCATACTTGCAAACAAATGCCTATTCAAAAACTGGTGATCTGATTGATCCAAAAAGTGGGTTGGTTGACTTCAAAGCCAGTGGTTTAACAAGTGTCGATTGTTATTTCTGTCTGTTATAAAGAATGTCTCTTCCTCTGAATATTTCTAGATTAACTTTTACAAGAAAGGCACTTCTTAATAACCTCCTGTACCTTTTTTGTGCTTAGGATAACGAGAGGGATAATAACAGCACTATTCAACGCAAGCTGAAGTATGAGGTAGGTCATAATTTGTCAGAATGAAATGGTTGTCTTAAATGATGGCATGCCCTTTAATTAAATTTCATCAAGTTTAGCTGCAGAATTAGAATTTGGAATTCACAGCAAGATCAATGGCTAACAGAGATGGCAGTGCATCTTACGAGCTGGAATCCAAGGGATTTTGTTTCAGATTGGACCTAGCTTTTCCTTGTTTGAAAGGTGTGATATTAGGGTGGATCTTTCTTCATTGTTTTGCCATGATTCTTAATCTGAAACAGTATCCCTCTCATTATTTTTAGAGGAGAAGAGCATTTAATGATGATCTGAATTCAGAATACATGTAACATTTTTGACTCACAATGAACTGCTGTAAGGGTGTCTGTGAGTTAGCAAGAAGAACCAGGCAAGCTGTGTGTGTCCTGAAGGATTTGTACATGTATTTATGTATTTTTAAACTGAGGCTTAGATCCCTCCCACCATATTTAGTTGCCTAACTGCTGCTTGAAGCACAGTTATTGTCGTGGTGAGTAAATCCTAAAACCTTCCTGGATTTAAACTGTAACAATAGGAGGGCTGCAGCACCTCGAATTTGTACTTTTTTTGACTTTTACACTGTTGTTTTTCAGCTGTGTTGGACTTCTTGCACTCTCTTGGCTAGTATGGGATTACTTTTTTGTGCATGTGTGGGAAGAAAATTAGGGCTTAGAAGTTTCTGCATTGCCTGTTGACTTTGCTGGGGCTTTGAGTAAAGCAAATATAAACCAAGTGAAATGGATACTGTACATGGAAAAAGCAGGGCTGGGTTGAAAAGATGAACTATCCTTTGATTTGATCTCAATCGCTTCTGTTTGATGTTCTCTCTCTCTCATTTTGAGAGATTGCACCGATTTTGAATGATTGTATAAATCTAAGCAAAATCAATCCTCAGTTAAAGAAATGTTCAGGTCAGAAGATTTTACCAAGACATTTTTATTTTCTTCTTTTGGGATTTTTAACAGGAAAGTCAACAGTGGCAGCCACACTATGGCTTTCCCTTTCTGTCTAAAGATGGGAATTGTGCTTCTAGTTGTGTGTAGAAAATGCAGGAGTAAGAGACCATTGGAGACAGAAGGCATATATGGAGATACTGGATTTATTTTCCAGTTCTGGAAGACTCTCTTCCCCTTGTACATCAGAGAAGGCATTTCAGAATTAAAGGAGTAACTCGGAGCAGGAGAGCTTTGCTTGTCATTGTGATATTAAAAGTATTTTAATTCAGTCTGAAAGTACTAATACTTTAAAGAGTAAGAATGTTCTGTATCAGAATGTTTTATCTACTTCTTTAGTTCTGACTTTAATAATGTGGATTATTCACTCCACAAGGTTGAAAATTTCAATCATTTTGATGATAAAATAATTACTTCTACATATTATGACAGCTCAAGAACTGAATCTGATTTGTTCCCACTTGAAACAGATGTCTCCTGCAGGATCCTTAGTGGGTGCTAATGAGCAAACTGGCTTTAGCATATTGTGCCTTCTCTTTTCTCAGTCTAATGTGCATTCTGAAACAAAAACTTGTAATGACAAAACCCATTAAAGACAGTGCAACCGAAGACCAGTCTAGTAATTCTCAACTTCCAACACACAATGCCTCTGATTTGGTTTCTTTTAAGTTAATAGCTTCTTGTTTTGATGCAAGACCAGAACACACGTCCAGTTTGGGATATCTTTTCAGTGAGCTTTCCTGCTTTTACGAACACACCAGCAGTCAGCCTGTCAGCAGTGCAGTGGTTTCTAAACAGATGAAGGAATTGGGAAATTTGTGTGATGGAAGTGAGAGATGTACCCAAGCAATATCATTAATAAAAAATCTGCCATCAACACATTCACAAGTAAATGTGTTCCTCAAGTCAGGCATGAATCAAGACATATCCCACACTAGTGATGGTGCTAAAGCTCATACTGAAAATGTCATTCAGCCTGAATCTCCTGTGCAAGAGGCTGTCAGAGTGTGCATAAGCACGGAGTTCTCTGATGCTTTGTGAGAAAGCCCCCTGAAGAATTTGCATGCCATTGGAAAAACAAAGATCTAGAAAACAGTTTACTGTTAAGACACTACCAGTTTAGTATTCAGATGTCTTTCTGAAACTTCAGGTCTCTTGTCTGGAAAAAGTACTGGAATTTTTCACCTGTGCTTTACCTCAAATTTCTGTTAGGATGGTGGAGTTGAAAGGTATCTGTTGGCTGGCAGTTGCAGAAAACCAGACACAGAACCTGCTTGCTTGCTTTTGTTCAGTTCCATTCTGGATGTTGTTGTTTTGTCAGCTGAACAAGGCACCTGCCAGAGTTCCTTGGCACTGTTTCATGAGGATCCTATTGCAACTAGAAACGAGATTCAAGTTGGCTTTGCTGGACAGAGTATTTGACTTCTGTCTTCTGCTGAAGATGGTTTACTCACAATCTTTACCTATAACAAACCCTTCACTCAAAGAATTTGCAGCGACATCAGAACTTTGTTTGTTACAGTTTGATTGTTTGGCTGATGATATTTATTTAAATCACCAGCTCTTGAAGGACAATTTGATGCAAATGTCACTGGACTGGACTTCAGATATAAATGAATTAGTTTTTTCAAAGGGAGTAGGATTGTCCTGTAAATTTCAAACTGAGTTAGCTGACCTGGTTTACTTTATGAAAATATGGGAAGTATTAAACCTTCATTAGGTGACATTGCTGTATTGCTGTAGAACTCAGTGAAAGTAGACTGTGCTAAGCAGACTATGTATGGAAGTCTTGTTCTCACAACTACTCATGTAGGTCTCTTAAAGGAAAGTAAGATCTTTTTTCCTGCACCCAACATTTTGGATGCCTCATGCTAGAGATCACAATTGGCCAGCCTTTGGTTGTACAGTTTGAATGATGTCCATTGTGCAGTTTTGCCAGACAGAGAGAAGTGCACAAAAATTGGGCTCGTGTTTTCCAAAAGGAGCAAGGGTGGACCTGATTCAGGAACTGTTTTTTCTAAAAGCTGTGCAAAAGAAATAAATATTCAGCTGACAGTCATCCCATCAATTCTTCAAAGCAGTTTGCATATCCCTTTAGAAATCTGGAAGTTAACGTTCAGTTCAAGTGAAGAAGCCATTTGGCTAATTATGCGTTTGACTAGGTGTTGAAATCCAAGTACTTTTAGATACATTCAAAATAAAAGGCTGATAAATACTGATAAAATCCTCCCCCCCTTTTTTCTTTAAATCAATAGAGAAAAGGGACCTTGGAGCTCTAAGGGAATACCACAGACTTTGTACACACATCTAAACAATAATAATTATTTATTGAGTGCTTGCATTTTGTACATCTCTGATATGCTATGCATGCAATTCCTTGGAAAAGAGAGGAAATGAAATGCTTCTATATTATGTGGTAGGTGGATGAAAACTATAATTACAGCTCTTTCTTATGATTTCCATTGTGGCTGGGTTTTCTAGCTCCTTCCATATACTATCTATCTTCATTAATGTCTTCTCTATTCCTCCTTGTCTTTTCCTTAATCTTTTTGATTATCTTTGTTTTTCATGCTCCTCATTTACTTCATGCCCTTGATTTCAGTATTTCAAAACATCTTCAGATTTTTTTCATCTTATTTTCACTGCATGCTCTTAATACTACAGATGTTTACAGCTTTTACACGTGCAGTTTTGGGAGTATTAGCATTGACAATTCTCTTCAGAGTTTTACGTTTAAGGTTTATTGCACTTTGATATCAAAATTTGTCATAAGTGCAAAAGGAGTTGTGCTTTAAATAGCATTTCAACCTTTGGTCATGCTACTGTGGCAAGACAGATGTTTTGGGGTCTGTGTGCACATTTCTCATGCTCCAACTAGGTAGCTGACAACTGGGGACACTGCCTGACAGATGGAGTGAGTTTAACTCTAGAGTTCTGCCCAAGTAATGTGCTTGGCCTTACTTTCATCATTCCTTGCTTGCTTACTGATGGGATTGTTGATGCTGTGAGATTGCATCTCTTACAGTCTTTTTATTGCTACATCCCAAGAAAAAATGGAGGAATTAGTAGAATGTTTCCATTAGTCAAGGCTTTCCTCTAGCTTAGGACAAGGGGTATTTTACCTGTTACCCCTGTCAGATGTTTGAATAATAAATGAGCTGTTGCCTCCTATCTTTCGTTTCTTCCCTTGTGAGGGGAGCTGAATATCTTTGGAATCCTGTTGCTTGAATATGCCACCTGCCTTGTTTGAGGAAGATGGTTCTTGGCAGGAAAAACAGTGGTATCTAATCTGAAATTCTGAATTCTGTAAGCATATTGCCAAGCAGTGGTGAAATACACTAGACAGAGTTGGACTTCAGTCTCTCTCCTAGTATAAGAAGATTTCCCATTTGTTTTTACCACATGTTAGGACATGATAATGTAAGTCACATGGGATTTAAAAAGAAATAGCTTGCTTGGGGTAGGGAAGTTATGTCTGGAAGGATGAACACTTGTTTGGATAGAGAATTATGAGGGTTTTTATCGTTACATTTCTACTTCTTTAAGGAAGTCCTAAAATGAGCAAAATACGTCACGTTGTTTTGAGATATTGTGGGGTTTTTTAACCAGAAATGCGTACACAAATGAGTAGACAGAGTAGTATCATCATGTCAGTCCTGCTCAGGAGTGGCTCCCTCATTGTCATCACTATGGCATTTCTTCTGGGCCTTGCCCAAAGTCAGCATTGAGTGGCACTGTCTGAGTGGACTGTCTAGATCAAGGCTGTTAAAGGAAATCAGGTTCTGCAACCAATTTCTTTTCTGATTATACTCCCAAGTGAAATGTTTGTGCATCTTTTGTTTCCCAATAATGCTTTTTCTCTCCTGTGCTTTTCTAAAAATCTGACTCAATGAATACTTTGCACTTTCATGAAAAAGAACTTAATAGCAGTATATTTTGTTCTAATATTTCTACTATTTTTACTATGTAAACCTAAAGATCCTTGTTTATGAATATAGAAACATTATTTATTGTATTAGGGCACATTTTCCACAACACTTGATGTTTGAGATGGTTTTCCTCTCTATTAGCTGTTTGCAATAGTTCTCTGAAAATGACTGCAAATAAATTACATGTTGACAGAGATGGCTTTAAGAGTGGCTTTATGGTCTTACTGCTCTTTTAAAACAGATGATGTTGTTTTCAGGGGAAGGAACTTCTCTTTTCCCCCAAGGAAAGAGCAGCTTACATTTCAGTGCTCCAGAAATGAGTTTTAGCTGAAAAGCCAGTAATGTGGGCAGTAATTACAGAAGAGCAAAATGGACAGGAGACAATATTTCTTGTGAAAACAAAGGTCACAAAAAATATTTTTCTGTTCAAACATAAACTTTTTTAATGGTTTCCTAAAATAAAATATTTGTCGTAAATATTTTCTAGATTAATTCAGTGGAGCAAAAATTCACTTGCTTTTTCTTTTTCACTCTTGCTAATGCTAATGCTAATGTTAAGGGAAATGACATTTTCATTTATAATTGACTGGCAATGAAATAACAGCCTCCTCTTCTTGAGAGCCGTGACGATGTCAAAAGGCTCTCTGTAATATGCAGAGGTGTTGGTGAAGGAGTTTCAAATTCCTCTCCAGCTCCTACACAGTCTTACATGTCCTGGAAGTCACCAGGAGTTGCTACAAGAAGATCAGTGCTGAGAACACAGTCACAGCTCAAGTGATAGATAGCAGTGCCAAATACAAATATATAACGTAGTCACAACTTTAAACATAGTCATAACTAGTTTTTCAGTCTTTTTGGTTGTGAACTTGTATTTGTCATGCTGCTGTTATTTTTTAAAGTGCCAGTTCATTAAGGTTTTCAAGCCAATTATGTTCAGTGGAGCAAGTAGAGGACTTCCTTAAAGTCAGTTTGTGTACTTGTTCACTCTAAATGCTTAGGCTACTTTTGAGCATAGTGACTGCAAAGCATTAATTTTTTCAATTGCAAAAATGTTTTATTTTTGACATAATTTCAGCGTTACATATTCCATCTGGCTGTCAGAGGAATGAACCCTCATTGGAAATAAATTTTTAGATTGTTCTGTCCAGACTGTACACATTTATCATAGCTGAGTTTTCTGGGATTCAGATATGATTTAAAAAAATAGTAGGAAACTATTCTGACAGTGAGTTGCTTATTTAATTCTGAAATGGGTTTGAACTTCTAAAGTTGAAGAGCTTTTTGAATTGCCTAGACCCCTGCAGCTTTGCATGATATTGTAAATGTTTGTTATCAAAGATAGACACGGACAAAAATTGGAGTTAACTGTGAAAGCTTGGTTAATACACTGATGTTGTTTGAAAGGGAGGCAATAAAAAGGCTTCTGCTTTCCTTTGTTTTTGATA
>WAAE01021320.1:0-42500 GCA_013400495.1 Nicator chloris
CTCTTATTTAAACTGAGAATATTCTGTAGGGGTCACTTTTAAACATGCCTAGTGTGAAATGCTGGTTTCTGAAAGTCTGCAACATGAAGGTCAGGTAGCAAAAGAAATGAACAATGAGAAAGAGGGATGCTTCATAAACCTTTAGTGGTTTCATTTCATTTCTGTGTTGTCTCTCCTGCAATCCACTCTAGTGGTTTGTTCACTGTAATCTTGAATTCAAAACTTTCTTACGAATTTCAATCTGCAATTAAGTTCACTCTATCCTGATCGTTTTAGTTTGATTTCTGTGTTTAACAGTCTCTTGAGCTGTGTGTAGAAGCAAATACAAAACCCATGTGAGACAATATGTTCTCTCCAGTGTTATTATGTCGACTGGATTCCTACTGGGACCTAGTCCTCTGATATCACAGTTGGAGTATGAACTGGCTCTTATTTCAGCTCGTAAGACCACAGACAAGTCACTTTCTGTGAACAGTGTGTGCCTCAGTGTTACCTCTTCAGAAGTTGTGTTCATTTCCTTCTTGAGTAACACAAAGTGTTGCACAAAGGCTGCCCTCAGGTTTTCGGGGGAAATATTAGCTAAGCTTTCCCTTTCTTACCAAGAATGGGTTATCTAACCCACCTGTATGACAATCTGTCATGAATATTTAGGAACTGAAAACTGATTTAATGAATTTGAGATTATGTGATGTTCCCAGAATTTCAGCAGTGGAGCCACACTTACTGTGGACTTAAACTGCCTCCCTTCTTCTCTACTCTGGGCTTTTGTCTGGAAACCAGATAGGCACAGCAGGGCATTTGTCTCTGTTCTGTACCAAATCTGATTTTTTACTGGGTTTTAAGGGAGCCACTACAGGAAGTAGTTTAATACACCTATGAAATAGCATGTGGCTTGCTTGTTTCACAGCCTTTCTCAGGTGGAAGATGCCGTTATGATGGGGCAGTTTGCCTGCTGGACCTCTAGGCTTTTCTCTGCAGAAAACTTACCAGTTATTTGATTACTCATTAACATACTTTGAACCTCCATTAATTATGATACACAAAACAAAAGATCAAAGTTCTTCCAGGTTAAAATTTGCACTTGCTTCATGGTAGAGGAGATCTCAGTCTCTTCTGACCACCAGGAGCAGCCTGCTCCTCTCCACCCTGGAGTCAGGTGAAGGCTACAAGCCCTTGGGCTGGTCAGCAGCAATTGAGGCTCTCAGGTCAAAGCAAGGCCAGCTTGGATCAGGTTCCTCAGTGCTGGTCCTGTCAAGTTTTTAACATCTCCAGTGGCAGGGATTGCACAATATCTCTGTCCTACATGTTAGTTTTTTACTGTCCTAATGATGATTTTTTTCGCCCTTTAATATTATTTGATTGCAATATTCCTTGTTGTAACTTGGTGTCCATTATTTCCCATGCTGTCACTGGTGCACCTCTTTAGAAGAGATTGGTGCTCTCTTTCTCTCTCTCTCTTTCCCCTTCTCCCCCTCTCTCCTACTTCAGACTGTGTTTGAGACCAGCTGAAGTTTCCCTTGTCTTGGTGAACCTTCTCTGTCTTGCAGAGCTTCAGAATTTTCAAGAAATAGTGTTCTGCCTTTTGTAGTTGGACCTTTATTTAACCTCATTTAAACTTGATTGATAAACAAATCCTTCCACTCTTGTGTAAGAATCAGGTTTTCTATTTCAGGGTCTGAAATGTGGGCACATTCAGGGTCTGTGAAGTGTGTAATCTGGATTTGATAACCATACTATTGAAAGCTGGTTTATGAAGGACAGGCCTTTGCAGGTCATACTTTTGCTTAAAAACTGATGTAATTTTGAGTGCATTATCTCACTGAAACGATGTGTATTTCCCTTGAGGCAATGGCTGAACACCATGAACCTTGATTGTTTCCAAAGGCTCAGGGAGGCCCAGGCATCCTGAGCTCTAGTTTATGCTGATTGTCCATAACGTACTTGGAGCTTATCTTTCTATACTTCATTGACTCACAGTATATAAGCATTTGCATAATATGAAAATTCTAAATGGAAGAAAGGTGCCAATTATCAAATATGAAATAGATTTTAGGATGCTCAGGCATTCACTTTTCATTACATATCTGTCCTTGCTATTCTTGAATCCTGCCGAGAGGATGATACTAGAAGGTTTTATGGGTACTTGGCTGGAAAAGATATGATTTAAATAAGTTTAGTTACTAACTATCTGTTTTGTTTGTGTGGTTTTCTTTCTAGAGTTCTTGAACAGGAGGTAATCTGACACGAAGCATATTTACAGCATAGGTAAGTGACACAACTGATTATATGAAATTTTGTGACAGTATTTATTGAAGTGAAATTGGCAGTCTGCAAATCAGGAAAGCACAGTGTAGGCTATGCTCTAGAAGTACTAGGAAAATGAGAAATACAGGTTTGGAGAATACAGCACATAGCTGTCAGTCATTCTAACGTTGACAGACCAGTTCCAAGACATAAAAGTGTATTAGAAATGAGGCCTTTCTCCATATCAGCTCTTTCTTGAATCTCTTCATTGAAACACAAGCTTCCAGGTCCGTAAGTCATTCTCACATGCCAGATGGAGTTCAAGCTGTTGTTTCCTCAGCTACAGTTTTGTGTGTGAATATTCCCTTCTCTCTTCTGTGTACATGTACACCCCTACAATCTCCAGTCAGCTGTCTCCTGCCATAGAGGAGTGTAAGATATGTTTTCTTCCTCTGCCTTTAGAACAAATAAAGGGGTGGATTTATTCTGTTATTTTTAAGGGGTTGTTATTCTAATTTGGAAGTAATGAGACAACTTGCTTGGAAAGTAAAGAGGTTGCATTTCTCTTTATTGTGTAATAGAGGCTATTTTTCTGAAGTATGTTACTGAATTGTGTACTTCAGAGGTGGCTCCGTGAAGAAATAAGTATCTGATCACAAGTTTGAGTTGATGTGAGACAATAAAAGTGAGTTGATAGACAAATATGTCCTGAGATATTTTCCTCTCACTGATTCTTGACAGCGGCATATTATCAGATTAGGAATATTTTCATATCAGAGTAATTACTGAAAATTCATACTGGATTTTGTGCTCCAAGGAGCTTTTACTAACATTGGTCAGATGCAGCCCACCTGAGAGGACACTACTGTTAGCTGGTCATAATTATTGTATTAATCCTCTTGTAAGTGTCACATTCAAACCATAGCTCCCATTATCTTTTCCCATTCCTCACATCATCCTTCTTGTGCAACCAATATCTGACTCCATTGCTCCTTTGAAGTGGATTTGTTCTTTTCAGCTCTAGCACAGGCATTTGTGCATATGCAGCTCCCAGCTGTGTTTCATAGGCCTATATTCCAGATGCCTGTGAGGAACAAACAAGGCATTGCTGTCTGTACCACAAAGTATATGAGAATACATCAGGAAAAGGAAAATAGCAGCTGCCTGATAACAAGGGGCTCACTATGGATGAAGAACTATTGTAAGGAATTGTGGCAGGAAGAGAAAGAATTTGTCCATTTTAAGTTGCCTTTTTTTGTTTGTTGGTTTGTGTATTTTTACTTTGCCCTGACAAAGGAGGAGTTTTAAGCCTACTGCTGGGATTTCAGTTACTTCTTGTCTGAGGTATTGTGTTTAATATTGTACTGTGGTATTGTGGACAGGCTGTGAGGGGGCTCTGTGTGAATTCAGCTGCTGTGTATTCAGTTTAGTAGCCAGGTAAGTGAACTCTCTTCTATCCCACATATTTTGCTTAGAGTTCTTCTGTTCTCCGCCAGTGATCTGTTGGTGACAGGACGGAGTTCAGTTTTGACAGAAGAAGTTCAAGATGGGAGACTGTTTGTCAGTTAGGAGACGTGTGGGCATTTGCTGTGGCTGAAACTGCCTCTGTGCTCTATAATCTGCCTATGGGCTGCCTATACAGTGTGAGTCCCCCAGACCTGTGGGGACTCGGGGGGAGATGAGGTGTTGGCCTCCTAAACGCTGTCACAGGCTGCATGCCACTGTATCCGATCTGTTAGGCTTGACACTTCCATGAATTCAGACAAGGTCCTCTTTTGATCCTTACGTGGTGTTGCATGACAGATTTCACGGCATCAGAATTGTTACTCAGACGACTGGATTTGGTATCAAAATACAGGTGAAGCACATAAAGTAAGACACCTAGGGAGTAAAAGAGAAAGTGTGGACGGGGCGTTGCAAACATTACTTTAAAATTTGGGGGAAATTGCTTTCTAGACTGAGTAGCCAGCACTGGGGTAGGAAGGAGATGTAAGAAGTTGGACTTGATATACACATAAGAACCGTTCTTAAAAACTTCAAAGAACAAATGGTTTCTGCCATAGCACACCTAAACCAGATTGTTTCAGCACACCTAAAAAAGGTTGCATCCTCTTTCATACTGCAAGTAACATAATAATATTCAGGATTTGCTTTTACCCTTGGGAATCTTAAACGTAAAACATTGTTCTGCACACTTGATTTTTATAAAGTCTGAATTTAGAAGGGATGTAGGGCACTGGATGTCCTTTTTTCTATGTTGGTGTTGGGGGAGCTGCAGTCCTAGTTTTAGCTCCAGCTCCTTATAAACCATACTAGCCCAATGTTGTTCAGCCAAAAACCATTGCCATTGCATTTGTACTTTTTAAGCAAATTGAACAAGTGGAAGTAAAGCAGACAATAGCAGGTTTTTCTCTTATGTTTTTAGAAATGCATTTGATAGCCTCACTGTTATAGTCAAGAACAGCAGCCCTGTGGTTCTATCATTTCTGTTAAATAGGCTTTTTTCTACTCACCGAGCAGTTTCATTCAGACAACTTCTCAGTCATCAAAGGCTCCTTCTTTGGTTCCATAATCATTGTGACAGTTCCAGGTAAGAGTATTTGGCAGGGATAGCTCAAGGGTTCATTCTTTTCAGAATGTTTACTTCACCTGACATATCTTTCCTGGATGCCACAGTGATTAGTCATCTGTATATTATTTAAGGGAAGCTAAGGAATAATATTCTTCCCTAGAAGAATATTCTTCCCTAGAAACAGCTAGGGGGTGTATAATAAAAATAATAAATAGTAAAACCCCCTCAGCACTGAAGATGTGCTAGGAGAGATGCTTGCACAGCACGCAAAGCACTGTGTAGAACAGTGTGAGCATGTGTATTCTAGGTGGGGCAGAGAATATTGACTGTCATCAAGATTACCTGAAAATTCTCACTTATAAATTACTGTAAACAGGATTTTTAAAATTGACTTTTCACAAACTTGAAATATTTGGGTTAACAACTTCCACACTGGGCTTTCTCCTGGGGCAAAACATTTGGAAAGACTGTAATCAAAATGGTTTGGTTGTTTCTGGAAAGGAAGCGAATATGTGTTGTTCTGTGTAAAATTTTGAGCACTTTTGCTCTGCTGAATTGCACCTTTCTTTTGCTGTTTCAATATACCATCAAAATCTATTGTCAAAGTGTGATCTTCTTTCCTTGAACTACTGGTTCCTGTTGAGAAAGATGCTATTGTTGCCTTATTTCATGAGCTGAAATGATTAAGGTCTGTGGAGTGACTCTAAATATTCCTAGTGATACTATTGGGTCACAGGGTACTTAACTTATAGTTCCAAATTTTTAGAGACATGGTAATTTACAAATAAAAGCTTAGATTATGAGTTGAGAGTTTAAAATCAGGATGAAATCTGCTGGGTAATGCAAGTACAGCACTCAGTCATTGAGCAGTTCAAATATTTTGTTCAAGTATATAAAATCCAATATTTTATTTTTTCTCTTCAGTTAAGTGTGTGCCTTCAGGCCCTTTTTACTGCATGCTTTTCAGAACTTGCTCCAGAGACAGAACTATTAATTTCCTCCTGGGTTTCTGCATAGCACTCAGCACTACAGTCCTTCAAAAACCATTAATGAAGTTATTTTCACAACAACCCCATGAAATGAGGAGGAATTATTGTCCTCATTTGACAGATGGAGACTGGGGCAGAGTAAATCAAAGTTGAAAGCACCTACTAATTTGAGAATCCAGTTTGAGACATCCTGCTCCTATCTTTTTCACAATATTTAACATTGGGTAGTAAGCTGAAAGCACAGCTCCCTTTAATCTCAGCTGCATTTATTTGTGATCAGCACTTGGAGCAAGGCAGACTCCAGGTTTCAAGTCGGGTATGGAGCACATGAGGAACATACAGTTGTTTGATGACTTTGAGTGAAAAGCTTGGCTTTGGGAAACTGGTCCTGTATCTCATAGACTGTCATACCAAAAAAACAGATGGGAGATGTAGACTCCAAACTCTTTGAAGCAACTTTTTAACTACCTGAAGTAGGAAATTGTATTTTTTTTTTTCCCCCCTACCTTCCTCACTCATTACATATCTCTGAATGTCAGTAATGCATGGAGGAGCCCATCTCATCCTTGGGCACCAGCCTTCTGCCCTGCATCGATTCATCCCACAGACAAGTCCATGCCACGTGCTGTCTAAAACAGTGATCTTGTGGAAAAGCCAGTTTGCAATTATGTAAATGTACTCATTTTAGCTGAGGTAGAGTTAATCTTCACAGTAGCTCGTATGGGACTGATTGCATGATGTGTGTCCAAACTCCTGTCCTGTCTTTCATCATAAACACTAAAGTTTGAGATGTATCACCGGGGAGAGCTACAGGGTACTAACGAGATTATCACCAGAGAGAGCTACAGGGTACTCATAAGATAAGGAGTAGAGTGGTGTAAAGTGGCTCTGCATATGTTTCTGTAGGCAGATGCAGTGTGAGCAGGGATGATTGCTGTTTAACTGTACTGATTTCTTCCCGTTCCCCATCTCTTACCCCTCGGCGTTATACCTAGTTCTCCAACGCTGTAGGATAAGGAGTACTATGTTTGGCTTGTGTAGATTTTGGAATAGTGTGGTCTTGGTCAAGGAACTTCAGTTGTTTTGGTAGAGTCTCTTTGCTTTCCTGTTATTCATGTTATCACCAGAAAAACAATGAGTCTCAGTTAGGTAATTGAAGCATTTTCTATATGGACTATTCTCTGTGGACCTCTGAGATGGTGATTACTGACAGTTTGCTGTGTGTATTGCCCACCCAGAATGTTGTAGGGAGAATTGTGATTTGTTATCTAAATTTTGTTTCTCTTAAGTGAATTTAATGTGCTCTATACTTTCCAATTTACTAAAGTACTAGTAGTTTATTAAAAGAGAATATTAAATTGACCTGTATACCTGTATCACAGGACTGTTGTGAAGATTAATAATTAGATAATGTTTATAAAGCACTTCTTATAAGTGAGAAGTGCTATAAAGTGCTAAGTATTATTATTGCAGTGTGATAGAGATCACAAAACACAAGTGAATCAGCTCTAGGTTTAATCCTTATAAGGCAAAGCATACTAGGGGCAAAATAACATTGCAGTTATTTTTCTTACATCCAGCACTTCATTAGCTACCACATAGGGTTATATAACTCTGTGAAAGTCTAACTTAGTAACGTTTATAATCATAGCAGGAAAAGTTCTCACGGGTTTTGCAGGCAAGACTTGGATGTACAGCCTCTAAGGTCACACAGAGTTACTCCAGCTATGCTGCATTAGTGCCTCCAGTTGCATGTAGGGACATCACTGCCCAGTTTGGCACTCTCCACGTTAACCCCTATCATGCAATGCCTCTGTCTAGCTTGGATAATACATGGCACTCAATACAGGTCTTCCCTACGTGTAAAGTGGCATAATGCCATTAAATGCATGCAGACATCTGTATCTTCTCAAGATTCTACTATGCTTTCTCTCACCAGCTCTTTTCCACACTCCTTAATCTCTGCTTTTACTCTAAATTTTTACTGAAGATGTGTGAAAGACACCCCAGCAAATCCATCACTTTTTTTTTTTTGGCTCCAGTCAAGTCTTTAATGTCTTTGAGAAAATCAGTCAGCATTTTCTTTCCTCTTTAATTCTTACTTACTGCTTATCTTGCTGCAGGTGGCCTACTACTACTGCTGCAGTCATTGCTTTTCCCAAGGGTGCCATAAACACAGAATATTTTCTCAAGTCAAATTCTGGTGCTGCCTGTTTTCTGCCTCATCCTCTGTAGGGCATTCTTGAGCCAAAACCTTGAGAAGCAGCATTTATTACTTGGTATAGCTACGTGCTGAGAACTGAAATAGACTCCCTAAAGAAGTGGTGTGCCAAAACTAGGGAAGACAATCCATTAAGAAAAATTGTGTGCCTCTTTCAATCAGATTTAACTTCTCCTTCTCCTAGGCAGTTTTTTTTTGGGGGGAGGGGGCTTGGTGATCTTTTTGGTTGGGTTGGGGTTTGCTTGTTTGGGGTTTGTGGGTTTTGGGGCTTTTTTGTTTGTTTTTTTTCTTGTTGATTGGTTGGTTGGTTTGTTGTTTTTTCTTTTTGGTAGGTCTGGGTGGGACGGGATGTTTCTTGTTTGGTTTTCCCCTTTCCCTTCTTCCTATAGGTAGTGCCAGTAGGCAGCCTCTTAAGTCCTGGCTGCTGGTATGTGGACTGCCTCCCTCTTAACTTTACTCTAGCCATCCTAGTCTGACTAAAGCATTCCTCCATCTTATCTTTTTTAAAAAGGCAAACAAGTAAATGTACACCAAGGTACTATCTTCCTCAGTACAGTTCTCAAGCAAACTACTGAGGTGAGTTTAACACATTTCTTTGCTTCTGAAATGTGCAAAAACGTGTCGTAAAATGTCAGGTCTTACATGAGAAGTGCTGAAGAGAAACCCCTTTCCATGAGCACCAGATACATGAGCTTCAGGGGAACAGTTTCTGGGTACCTCAGATAGGTGTTTGTCAGGATCTAATTGCAGCTCATTGAGTAAAACTGCAAAGCACCTGTGCTGAGAGAAACATGCAGTCACAAGAACTCACAAGATCATGGATACCTGTCCACATAGACATCCTCAACATAACCTGCTTCAGGGAGTCTCTGGAAAGCTGTATTTGGGTCATTTCTAGTAAGGACTCCCATCTGCCTTCATGTCCAGACACTGACTGTGGCACATACAGAGGCTCTGGGCTAGAACTGGTGGAGGCTGGTGAGAACCACAGCCCTGTGAGCTGCCCAGGTCCACAAGCACATTCATATGTGCAAGGTAGATAGCTGAGGGTGCCCTGTAGGACTTGTCCTACAGACATGTTGGCCCTCCTGTTGGAAGCAAAGCAAGCAGAGGTCAGGTTGACCATAAACACAGCCCAGTGTCTCTTGTATGTATTGGTACTGTAACTTTGAGATGTGAGAAGTGCTGGAATGAAAACATAGATGAGCAGGCAAGAGACTTGATTTAGTGTCCTACCAATACATTTCTGTACTTGTGAGTTTGTGCAGTGATACTATTTCTGTGTGGATAACACAGTGAAGACAGGGAACTCTAACTCTGTAAAGGAAGGGGAAGCTCCACCTTGTCTAAATTGGAACCAGCTGACTCCAAAACCCATCAGGGTGGAGAGGGGATTATTTATAGTCAAAGCAGCAAGGGAAGGATTATTTATAGCCAAACCCGGAAGCAAGGCGACAGGTGGTGAGGAGCACTTGGGTCAGACGAAGACATCTGCTGGGAATGTCAGCAATACAAAGGTAACTGTATCCAGTAGTAAATGATAGGGCAGAAATTACAGCTGACCTGGAGGAAGAAAGGTTGCAGAGGCATATTTGAGGGAAGTAGCAACATGTCAGACAAAGGAATTAACTAGAAGTAGGCATGCTGCCAAAAATCAAACCCAGGTAACTTTGAGAGACCTAAACTGAAAAGCAGGTGAACTAAGTGCCTGGGGATAAAAGAGGACCGACCTTCACCATGTAAATGTGACTCAAACAGTTGATACTAATGCAATGTTGTAGTACATAATTGTTAGCTGGATAAAATAGATCAGATGTGGGAGTATTTTGGTCTGGGGCTATAGATGCCATAGAACAGACCAGCCATGAGGATGGGGTGTACATTTCTGTGATCCAACCAGATGCTATTTCTCAATGAAAAGGTATACAATGACTTGGCTGGGAACTGCTGTTCTTGTAGTGCAGTGTTATAAAATATTTTAGGAATGTCTAAAGTTTGTGTAAGTTTTTTGGTGTGGAGTTATTTTTAAATTAAAAGAAAACTCATGAAAAAAAAAGGTAGCCTTATACTACTTGTTGCCTGCTCAATTAAATGATGTTGAAGACCTGATTCTTGTTCTCACTAATGTTGCTTGGTGTTTCTCTGGCTTTATACGGCACATTCAGAAATACATAGATACCGAGTGTTTGAGTGTAAAGAAGGGGTAGTGTAAATGAAAATTGTTCCTTGCCTGTGCAGTTGTGAGGAGTATTAATGAGGTAGCATTTACCCATTTATAAAATGGCTTTGTGTGTCAACGGGCCAAAGTTCAAAGAAGCAGTTTCTTGACAATTCACAAGATTAGGCTAAAGATCAAGTCTTCAGTCAGTCATACATTAATTGCCTCAAGGTATCTATCTATAGTCACAGTATAATTAGGTTTCATGTCTGTGTGAGAGAGAGCACAATAACCTTTGTGATTCTACACTGGGAATCTACTACTGGACTCTTTAAACATTCTAAAATGTGCTTTGGGGATGTTTGCGGTGTCTAAAGCAAATTCAACGGGCCAGAAATATCTCTTACGCTATCTTGTGTTCTGGTTATTTTCTGTTTTAAAAAGAAATAATAAAAAAATATAAAGCTAAAACAGAACAAATCTAGATATAGTCAAAGACTACTGTAGGAGAGACTTGGATTTCTAATTCAAAGTGGGGAAAATTGCAAAATGAGGAAGTCTCAATTGGAGAGGAATTTTTGGGAGAGGAAAGGGAATTACTTGACGAGCAAGACAGAGGACTGGTCAAATGAAATTTCATGCAACTTTTAATTAGCATATAGAACTCATTGGCATAAGATATCATGGGAGAGGAGAACTTGAGAGGGTTGAAAAAGATGAGGCATTTGTATGGATAATGAGAGAATCTAAATTACATTGATTGGAATAAAAACATTAATAAAGATGTAAAACTTTATGCTTGTGGGCAGGAGCCAAACACATATGGATGGGGTTCCAGGGAAACTTCTTGCTTGAGGTGATTATTCTATAATATTCCCCTTGGATTTTTTCTTTCCTTTCTAGCAATAGGTACTGGTGCAATTGAGGATCTGCTAAGAAACTCAGTGTTTCTTTGCATTTCTGCCTGTGTAGGAAGGAAGAAAAGGGTGGCACAAGAATATGCTTCTATTCGGTGCTTCTTAGAAGGAAATAACCTTTAGATAGTTGCAGAGAACACAAGCAAAGTAACCTTGCTGTAACTGTCATTAGGGCAGGCTCCTGAGCTGTGTGGAAGAAAGACCTGATCAAATTTTCTTTAGCTCTCAGGCCTTCCATCTGCCAGTTGAGCCAGGGGGTGAGTTCTGAGCAGTGCAGAGTAAAAGTGACTTCCTTCAAACCCGGTGTGGTTTTGCCCGTCTTCTTCAAAATAGGTTCATCATTTGAAGTATATGCAGAGATTATTCTTGCTCAAAGCCATGGTTCCTCCTACGTAATCTGCCTCAAACCAGCACTCTGCAGGTCACAGGGTGCCAGTGGTCTGTCAGGGGCAGTGCATGTTAGGTCTGTGGCCTGGGGGCCTCAGTGCAGCCCCCAGCCTGCCAGGTGAGCCAGCAGAGCAGATGTGTTTTCCACCCTGCCCTCCATCAAATTGGGACTGCATCTAGCCGTGTGGTGGTCTGTTTCCCTGGCCTCTGATCTGCGTGGTGAGATAGAAGATTTAGGGAATGACTAAGAGAATCTTACCAATTAGAAATGGCAGTAAATTGGTGCTAATGTTTTAGTCCTTTCCAAAGGTAATGCATTTAATCCTGCCTTTTGCTGTTGCTTGACCCTATGGCTGCTGTAGCCACTTCCAGGCACTGAATTAATCTGAATGGAAATATAAGTGAAGAAGCACAGTAGCCACACTGTATTTATTATGAATTTGAGAAGGAAGAAGAAATTGCTTCAGCACTGCCTCCTTTTCATACTTCATATCTCTAAAAGTAGCCAGTTAATTACATTCCATGGTTACTGCTATTGTAATATGTGCTTATTTGAAGTGCAAAGATAATTATCGATTGTATACTCTTGACTACACTATTAATGGTTTCAATACCCACATTGTGTTTACATTTTACTTTATAACTAACACTTAGCCATTGTGGTTTTAACATGTAGTAATTCAGTGAATTCTGTCTCCATGTAATGCCCTTGCCATTTCATTCTGCGGTATTAAGTGTTGTTTTCCTAGGAAGGTCTTGAAATGTGGGGCATTATGTATGAGTTATGCTAATTTGTTAGGGCAATGAATACATTAATTTCATTAGTAAATGGCCTCAAAGCAATAATTACCAGTGTAGGTGTGTCAGAAACGATCATGTTCAGTTTTGCCAGTTAATTATTAAGATTTTGTTCTAAGGGACCCAGATTTGACATCCAGCTTCAATTTAGCCATAAATAAAAGTCTGAAGTATATTGAACTGAAGAAATCTAGCCAAGAACTTGTTTTGCTCTTAGAAATTCCTGCATTTTGTCTAATTGTGACTGCCAATAAGATGCCAAAATAATTAGTGCCAGTGCTATGAGGTTTATACCATATCTCCCAAAAAGGCACATCATAATGAAAATAGCAATTGTGCTTTCTCATTCCTCTCATCTTGCCTTATGTCACAGAATGTTGAATTATTCAATGGCAGTATTACTTGCTAGTGCAGTATTAAATTTGAAATGGCTGCAGTTTATCGTTGAACCTTATGGGTGGTTTTTAATAGAGTTTACTTCTAATGGACTAATTAGGTTTCTAAGTTATATCTGTGCACTTATTGAACTTTACGTGGCTAGCTCCATGTAAAGGAGACAAATGGAGGCCCCTGGTCACCTGGATTACTTTCCTTAGATGTGACCCTATTTTTCATTACAGTCACCTGTTGGGAGCCCGTAATAAACCATTGTTCAGTCATCATGTGCTTATAGGCACTTAAAACTGTCTTTTCCAAAGGAAACTTGAAATTGAAGAAGGCCGATGGCATTCTGGCTTGTATCAAGAATAGTGTGGCCAGCCCAGAGGACAGTGGGGCTGGGGAAGGGTCTGGAGCACAGGTTCTGTGAGGAGCAGCTGGGGAACTCATCCAGAAGAAAAGGAGGTTCAGGGGGAACTTACCAGTCTCTGCAACTGCCTGAAAGGAGGCTGGTGCCTGATGGGGGTCAGCCTCTTCTCCAAGGTAGCAAGTGATAGGACAAGAGGAAATGGCCTCAAGCTGTGCCAGGGAAGGTTCAGGCTGGACGTCAGGAGGAATTTCATCATGGAAAGGGTTGTTAAATATTGGAATGGACTGCCCATGGAGGTGGTCCATCACCATCCCTGGAGGTGTTCAAGAAATGACTGGACACGGTGCTTATTGCCATGGTCTAGTTGGCAAGGTGGTGACCAGTCAGTGTTTGGACTTGAAAGGCTCAGAGGCCTTTTCTAACCTAAATGGTTCTTTGGTTCTGTGAAAAAATTGTGTACATGAGCTGAGATCCATTTCCCAATTATTAAAATAATAGCAAATAAGAATCTCCAATGTTTCATTTTTGTGGTTTGCTTTGTAAAATAGAACCAAAGAAAGAGGGACAGACACCCTCTGTTCTCATCACTGAAGCTATTTACAGCTTCTTTCAAAACATATTTGATATATTAAATTGCAAGGCTGAACTTTCCAGATCACTATATAATAATACTGGAAAAAATAGGACTGATAATTGTTTACTTTTTAGATACATCAGCAAACACACTGCATTACTCAGTTGCATCATGGAGAAATGCATCGTATATGGAGGCAAAGGATATACAGAATTTCCTATATTTCCCATCAGTGGACATGAATAACAGGTACTCACAGCAACTATTTCAGCTCTGAAATATGTTTTGGGTGCAGGAGTCTAGCCAAGCTCTTCAGATTTAGAGTGTAGGCCATCATTAGTCCAGTCCAGTAAAATATGTGCTCTGCAGAGTTTGCTTGCTGACCTTAGTTCATAATCCCAAGCAGAGTCAGTGAATAATGATAGGGCATCTTGGTTCATAGATTTACAGATACAAAGAGTGGGTGTCTAACTGTGGCTTTCTTCTTTGCATGATTGATAACTTTCCATTAGTTAAGCTGATACTTGGTTTTCCTTGGGAGAGAGACAAGCAAATGCAACTGATCTCACAGTGAGCTTTGGTGTGCATCTGGGCAGCCTGCTTACTTTACATCCTTTCTGGTCAAGGTCCCCAGAATCCTAGGAAACCATGCAAGGAAAAATACGTATTGTGCTACTACTGCAGTAACTGTAGGCCATCATATCTGTTTCTCTTGTTGAATGGCTTTTATTCAGGCCTGCTTCTTTGCTTCTCTGATACTTGTTTAGGAACTCAGAATCCAAGAGAATGAGTTCCTTTTTGTCTCAGATTGTGTCCTTCTCCCAAGATACTGTGAGGAAAATGAGTCTTCCTTGTTTATTGGGCAATTAAGTGAAACATATTGACAGGGTTCCAGCAAATCTAGAGTAGCACAAAACTATCAGAGTAACTTAAGAATATAATACTGTTCACCACAGAGATTCTCAAATATGTAGACAAAATCCCTTCTTAAATTTTATTCCCAAAAAAAAAATCCCCTGGGAAATCAAGTTTTGTAAAAAGCTGTCAGTAGGAAAGAATGTTTTTTTTCTCCCCATGATCAAACATCCTAGTCTTTTATGAAATAGGTTGACTACTTACATATTCTTATTTTTCACCCTTACTATTGAATTTAAACATTTAATGATTGATTTAGTATTTATTGCATAGTTTAATAAAAGTTTAGTGATGTAACAGAGCTGGTTACAAAGATACACCCCACTAGGAACTCATTTACTTACAAAATCAAATGCTAAGTAAAATAAACAGCTTGGCTTTCTACTGGTATTTTATAGCCACCTTAAGGGAAAGGTGGGGATGGGGGTTGTGTCGCCATGTGGGTTTAATTCATGAACTTCCACTCAGAGTGCTCAAAGGCAATACAGTAGTTGAGGCAACTTTCTCTGTTAAATTACAAAAAGAGAGATTTTTTTAACCAAATACAAGGGATCAACCGCAGCTGCAAAAAGGAAATTTAGAATTATCATCATACCCATATCAGAAGGTCCTTTATATTTATAGCTTCATAAAAGTTCACAGCTAGAGTATTTGCTGCCAACTCATAAAAGAACTAATGAAAATTTCTGCAGATCTTTTTTTTTGTGGACAGTGGTTTCTTAATCCCCTAAATCCTGATGAATTCTTACATTCAAAACATTTGTAAAAATGGATGGAAAAGGGCTTTGTGATTCTTTAATAGGGTAGGTCACATTTAAACTCACTAAGGGACAAACTGTGCTACAGTCTTATTTGGGTAATATCACCATACTCCCAGTGTATCCATTAACACCAAGACAACTGTTTGTGACAGTATTATTCAAAGAAAAAAAAAAAGATAATATTATGCTGCTTTTCTGGAGGCAAATTGCTCTATTGTTTGGATAAACTTTAAAACTTTATTATCATAAAAATCATAATTGTTTCAACATTTTAAAAGTGTAATTAAGCAATAAGTTTCTTTGAGTTAAATAGTATTTGGCAGTAATGAAAACCTTGTGTTTTCATATACCTCAAAGAGTGTTGTAACTCAATAATTCACAGATTCTCTAAACTTTTGTGTCTAAATACAGAAAGCTTCTTCTAGTTACATTCCTTAAAGTATGAAAATTAAATCAATGTTTTTATCTCCAGCTATGGAAAACCATTCCCAAAAGAAAAGCTAGTGATAGTAACAGGTTAGGTGAATATTTATCAAATTTGAGGGTAATATGAATTTTGGTGAATTATTCCAAAATTATGTTGTTGTCTGTTTGGAACGTCAAGGCTGCCCTAAATTTGTCACTTCTATATTATTTCTCTCTTCTTCCCTGTACCCTCATCTACTTGGAGAGAGCCTGTCCCACCAAGAATTACATATTGTCATGGTTTAATGCTAGCTAGCAACTAAGTACCATGCAGCCACTCACTGCCCACTCCTCCCACCGTGGTGGGGAGGAGAATTGGGGCCAAAAACAAATGATCCTTGGGGTCAAGATAAGAACAGTTTAATAACTGAAAGACAGATAGTAAGTACTGTAGTAAAAGGATAGAGGGATGGATGGACAAATGGACACACAGTAAAACTGCTCACCACTCGCTGACTGATGTCCAGCCTGTTCCCCAGCAGTGATCAGCAACTTCTGGCCGACTACTCCCAGTTTATACACTGGGCATGACTTTCCATGGTGTGGAATATCCCTCTTGCCAGTTCAGGTCACCTATCCAGCCTGTGTTTTCATCAAATTTTTGTGCACACGCTTGCTGGCAGAGCATGGGAAAGTGTAAAATGCTTGATTTAGGGTAAACGCAATTTAGCAATAACTAAAACGTGAATGTGTTATCGACGTTATTTTCATGCTAAATTCAAATCACAGCCCTGTACCAGCAACTAAGAAGAAAATTAACTCTATCTGAGCTGAAACCAGAGGCCTGTATTTTTGAAGTTGCTTCCAAGTCCGACTTTGGTGTAGTGAGAAATGTTCTGGATTATGATAATAATAGGCTGTCTCTTGGTGCCAGCAGAATAGAGAGGCTATATCTCAGAATGTTTCAAATCCTACTGACGTAAAAGAATTTCTGTCTTAGAGGAGTTTCTTTAATTGAACATACTTTCCTTTAGGAATAAAATTACTTGCACAGGTGTGGCACTGGTAACTAGAGGAAAATCACAACAGATTTTGAAGCTCTGTAAAGAGCAGAATCATTTAGGAGCTGCCCTTTTGGATTAGAAATGAGGAGAAGAAGAGTGGAAAGTGAGAGGGGAGAAAAGTTCTGTTAGTTTCACCATGCTGGTTCTTCAGCTTTTCTGAGCTGGTGAATAAGGGCAGTGTCTGTATTTTCATCTGTGTACTTGTGAAAAAAGCTTGCTGGTTTTTTCTTCAAAGGCTAATCGTGCAGTGGAATCTGACCTCTTCCGTAGATCCCTCTGAGACACACCTACCAAAGCTGAGCCATTCAGGCTGTCCTTGCAGCCTGAGCCATTTTACCATTTTGCGTGCAGTGTGTCTCAAGCTGTGAAGCTATTTGTTGAACTAAGCTGTGTTACTGTTTGACTGAGAGGAAGACAAATTGTCCATATTATCCCATATTATCCTTAATTTCCATATAATTGTTTTAATCTTTGTTTTATAATAAATGCATGAAAGTGTCCTGAGGGTACCTTTTTGTTTGCTATTGTAGGTGTCTCATTTAGAGTCCAAGCAAGATGGAAATGTTCAGGGCTGCTTTTTCTTCCTCTTACCTGAATGGTTCACAAAACACACTCTAAAACTGAAATATCAGTCATTCTCACTGCAGAACTCTACTTCCATATAAAAGCAGATGAAGCTGTGCTCCCCATCCATCTCATTCTGAAAATGTCTAGCAGATTGGATTAGGACAAGTGATAGTTTTGGCTGGAGAGATGTGTCATGCCAACCTCACAAAACATCTAGATGTTGCTGGGGGATTGTATGTTCCAGGTTAAAAGGAGCTGGGGGTGAGGAAAGGAGGAGTATCTTTCCTGTGATAAACCATGGCTTCCCATCTTGCATCTCAACGGCATGTTTATTTAAAGAGGCTGAGTAAGTAGTCTTACACAAAGAAAATGACAGTCTCCAGAAGTTCTGAATGGTCAAGATTAATAAGAAAACACACAAGAGTCTCCTATGGAGTGCTTTCAGTTTGGCACTCTACCGAGGTGTTTTATGCCCAGCTAATGACAGCTTGTCTCTCTTCTCAGTGGCCAGCTGCTTGCAGCTTTCTCTCCTGGACTCTCTAATTCATCATGGCACTTTCTGATGTGTCCTTGTTTAGGAGTGGTTACTTCGTGAGGCCGTCCCTTCATAAACCTGAACTTCACTGGCCCGAATCTGCTACAGGGAGGACTCCCTTGGGAATACCCAACCAAAGAGCACACGCTTGGGCATAACTGCTTCACACCAGTCTAACGGGAGGGAGTGAGGCATTAACAAAACATAAACTGAGATGGGAGCAAAAAAAGGTTCTGGAGAGTTTTTCTGCTCAGTTCTGTAGAAGTAATGACAACCTATATGTGGAGCTTAATGAAATATTATAATCTCCCTATAAAACATCTGTGGGATGCCACAGAAAGTCTGTAGAAAGTGTAACATTGTATAATATATATCCATGTGGGTATTCTTGTTTGGTTTTGATGGGAGGTGAGACAGTGGCTCAAACTAGTGGGGTGGCAGAGTTGTCTGTGCATGCCCGACGTAACAGAGAAATAAGGAAACTTTATGTAGTTCTTTCACAAGTTGTTTTTAAGCCTAAAATAGAACTTAGTCTTTAGGGGGAACAAGCATCCTGATTTCACCAGATGTTAATGTTTAGTTCTATGGACCCTTTAAAAACAAGCCCAGCGTAAAGGGGAAAGTCACATGAATACATTTTTTGACATTTTGTTTATTAGCATTTTATCTAGGCTAGTAGTAAATGAATAGACTTGTCAGCAGAAATCTCAGGGTGAAACAAATAAAGACTCTTAATAGGCAGGGAGAAACAGAAGTAACGGCAAATTCCCCACAAAGAGCTCTAATTTATTGGTTTCTCTTTCATAAAGATTCTGTTCTGGATTCTCGCTTCGTCAGAAGAAACAGCTGAATGATGACATGGATTCTCAGAAAAACTGTGCTGGCTGGTAGGAAAGAAAAGGAAAAAAAAAGGAGGAATGAAAGTCTATTTCTTTTACTACTTTCTTCAAAATACTTCATAGCACAGAGTGAAGTTTCCTTAGTTTGATTTGTTGGTTTCAGTGAGTTTGCTAAGTCTGAGTTTGTAAAAGTGCTGTGAGGCCTGATTCTTCTTGTAAGTGACTGACTGCAGTAAAATGATAAATGAGGGCTTCTTTGGTTCTCTGTGGCACAAATGGTGCAGAGCACTGGGTTCAGGATATGCAGCTTTGTTGGAACTGCTTCTGGCTTGCTGTACACACCTGTACCCACTGGGACTACTGTCAGTAGAGCTGCTGGGAGCTGCAGCACTGCCCCATTTCCTCTTCTCACAGTGGTTATGCCAGCCTGTTCTCCCAAGCAAGAGAAGAAACCACAAATTCCAGAGTTAAAATGACAAAATTTTCTTGGAGTATGCTTACTAGTTACAAGCTGGACATTTTCTATTGCTCTATAGAGCATACAACTAAATAGCTGTGTAATTAGTAAAGTAAGTGTCACCTGCAATACTTTCCTCCCAACTCCATTAGTGTGATTGAGAGTGTACATGTACTGCTCTTCAGCCAGGTGGGCATGAGGAGCTGTCATGTGTCACAGTATGTTAGAATTAGCTGTGGACCCTTTCTCAACAGAAGTCATTATTTGCCACGATCACTAGAACGTCTCTGACCCAACCCATTCCACTTTCAGTTTTATGTTGACAGTGTCAGAGAAAGTGCAGTGTTTTCAAAAAAGTAATTGCTGAGTGACCTCATAGGACAAGTTCATCCTTGTATTCCTTCCCTTGCCTTGGACAAGAGAAAGGTGCAGAATGTAAAGATGCATCCTTAAAAGTGCTTGAAGTCAAGATGGAAAAAGGTGGAGAGGTAAGGAATGAAGTTAAACAGGACAAATGAAATAAATTTAGGGACATAATATTTTTCTTTGTTTAATTAAATTTCCTTTCCCAGTGTTAAACTCATTCTCTGACCCTGCATTGTTATCACCTGACCTTGTCAGAGTTTCATTCTGAAGTATACAGAAACACGCCCCAAAAACATGCAAACAATCAAAAAAACACAGGGAAGAGAAAAAAGCTGAATCATGGCAATCTAGAAGTTGTAATATTTTTAATTTGGTACTTTGCTTGTATTTTATTTTATTGCTCTGTTGGAAACACTCTTGGCTTTTTTGGTGGAAGAATGAAAGAACAGATTTAAGCCATGTAAAGGTAGTAAGACAGTAGAACTCATTTGATTTTGTAGACTAGTTGTATGTAGGTTTTTTTTTTCTTTCTCCTCTAACTGTGTTCCTAAAATGAATTCCTTCCATAAATCCAGTACAATAACTTCTGTTTCAATAAATGCCTGTCAGGCTTTCTCTCCTGCTGGAGAAACAACCTTGGAAATCAAAACAACTGTTGTAGCAACTTAGGAAATGCACTTGTACTTTCTCCTGCATTTCACCTTTCTTTGTCCCGGATCCTGAAGGAAGAAGACTCCAGGAATGTGGTCTGACAAGGTTGTAACTTACATTATATTTCAAGGAATTATCTGATCATTATTCATCCAGCACAGGTCATTCATCCTGTTGTAATCCACTTTGCAAAGGGCCCGTGTCAGATCCCTACCCCATTAACCAGGCATAGCACCACTGCTAAGATTTCACTGCTCTCTCCTCATGCAAGGCAGTGGGAATTGACTCCTTAGTGGTCAGGACATTCAGAGTTTCAGCCCCATTTTTCAACTCTTTAGTAAGTGCTCTCCCTTATGCAGCTGCAGTTTTAGCTTCCTAAAAGGACAAGAAGCCCTTTTGAAAAGTTCTGTACGAAGAGTGACTTGCTGAATTGCAACTCTCCTTTTCTTATCCCCTGAAGAGGAAGGAAAAAGAGATAGCATGTTTGTTGCATTTGCTCACCTTGAATATGCTTCTCTTCTTAGTTCCACAGAGACTGTGTGATGTGCATGGGGAGATTCTGAAATGCAGTAATTTTACTATGCTAAATCTGTTGTCATTTTTTAAGACTCAGTCTTCTAGATGGAAACTGAAGGCAAAAGGAAATGCTGATCGGGTCTTTTGATTTAGTGGGGACAGGGAGGAGAATGGGGGAGGAAAAAAAGGTTTGACATCTACAGCACTCAATGTCCTGACACAAATTCCTCTTTTAGGCCATGAGAACAGAGTTAAATTCTGCTCTCTTATAGGACCACTTTTTCATCCCACACCCAGCTTGTTCATCTCTCAGGCTGCCAGAAATGGATTCTAACTTACTCAAGGCCCTTGAGTACAACAGTGAAGACTGGATAGCTTCCACACTATTGTTTGGGATTTTTTTTAATTTCGGAATGGGACATTAGCTTTATGAAATTAACATTAAAGGCAGCCTTATTTATCCACATTAACGTGAAATTAATTTCATATTACTAAATAAATAGGGTGATGAAACATTTAGTTCCTTTCAATACACCAATCTCTGAAGATTTAATTAAAAATATCATTTTATATATCCTGACTTCCCAGTTGTTTCTCTATGAAGCAAAATGTGATCAAGATATTAAAGTCTTGTACTTTTTATTTGCCTGGGCCACTTGTGCTTTGGTGTGGAAATACATAAAACTTACATTCAAGAAGTTGCCTTCTCGATTTTCTGCATGACATTACCTTTTCAAACTGACTTAGGACTGAAGTCTGTTATTTGCATATTCAAGATGCGACTGTGTAACTTAACAGTGTTTCTGCTTGTCTAGGGAATTTATTTTTTCATTATTATTTTGACTTAGGGGAATCTAAGAAACAAGTCCTTCCAAAATTATTTTCTTGACTTTTTAGGTGATTTTGCTCTCATGTTTTTATCCAGGGGAGCTTTCACCAATCTGGTCTTAAATAGGCTGTAGTAATATGATCAGGTGATGATTTGTACATACGTTGCATATAATATCCTTTTTTTGCAGGCATGAAATGTATATTTCTTCAAGGAGAAAGTGATGATTTTAATTTTGTAGCAGATAGGACAGGAATGGATTATCATTAGAAATGGGTGAGGGTGGGGTAGAGTGCCAGCACTGTACTGCTTAGATTTATATTACCCAGCTGAAAGAGGTTACATTGGAAGAGATGCCATGCTGGATACCTATGGGAGAGCTGTGAGGGATGATCATTTAGTAGCTGAGAATTAGTGAAGTACTGTTAAGTACTTCCTGCTGGAATATAAACAATCTGCCAGGCAAGTTTCATGGTTTTGTTCCATTTTTCTCTTCCCTCAATCTCACCACAATTAATTGAATCAAAGCCTAGTCAGAAGTGAGGCACTCCCTGTCCTTTATGCCGCTGTCCATACATGCACTGTATGAAGCACATTGGGATCTTCATGCTGGCCATCCCTTCAGTAACCAGAAACTGGTTTTGTCAGTTATTGAGGGCTGTAGGAACAGTGGTCTCCTTGTGTGCATCCATGTCTGCTCCCATGACAGCCTGAGATGCTCTGGTTTTTCAGCTTCCCCAATTAACAGTAAGTCTGGGTGGAAGTAGATGGTGGATTCTCTTACTTCAGCAAGCTGGCACAATACAGCAAATGGAGAAGTGCAACTGTCTTTTTTCTTTTTTCTTTTTTTTTTTTAATATACAGATTGTTAATATTCTATAATAGAAAATCATATTGCTTGACTCTTTTTACTCCTTGAGTTGAATTCTTATAATCCCTGGGCACAAAGCTTTGGTGTGCTTTCTGCAGGCCTGACGTGTTTCACCAGCACTTAGACTTGAGTGAGGAGTTGTGCTGGTGCCTGCTTGGTGTAGCTGGGTCTGCAATGACCCCACGGCTTGGTCTCACTCACTGTTACATTTCAATTAAGCCATTTTACCAAGCTGATCAGGTTCTTAGAAGTTGCTTTTTTCTGTAAAGGCTAAACATGTGCCTAAAATGTTCAAATTGCAGCTACATGTTGCTTTTTGTAGGACTGTTATTCCCACTTGATCTTCTATCTCATACTATGTTTTACAAGGAGAGCTGTAGCATGTTTTTTCCTACCACAGCCATAATGAAGTTTGGCCCTTGTTGCCCATCTCAGTGGTGTATGTGGGAAGTGTTCTAGTGCAGACTGTGGTCAGCAGAGCAGAGCTTTGACAGCTCTGTGTAATGATGAGTCACAGTATGGGGAAACCTGCAGAATCTGGTGCTTTTCCTTGCCCTTAAGGAGTCAGACTCTGTGAATAGGCACTTACACAGCGACAGGAAAGTGGAAAGACGTCCTAATTTCTTAATTCTTCTATGTGAATGATGTAGGTCACAAGTAAAATCTTTTTTATGACCTGCAATATTGGGATTGTATCTATTTCAGAGCTCATTAAGTTTTGATAACTAAGGTGATTTAATGACACACTGTACTGTGGGCTTTCTTCCTCAGTATGTATGTATGTTTAACATGATGTTTTACATGTGTAATTCAGATGGTAAAGGCTGGAAGGAAAAATTAACTCTTTTATTTTCAAGCAAAGGATTGTGGACAATTGTAATTTTAAAGGCAGCTTCAAAATAATTCTTCATTGAATCTCTGTTTTGTCTATAATACCTATTCTCTAAAATCATACTTCAAAATGCAACACTATTTTGTTTCTCTTCCCCTAGCTTTATACAATGCAGTTTTTAATTCAGTCTCAATTAGTCATGTCAGTGTAGTTTTCTGATCTCAACAACCAAAATCCTGTAGTTTTAATGTGGATGGGAATTTGGGTAGGAATTGCTGTGCAGCAGAATGGTGGGTTTTTCAAAACACTTTTACTAAAGACCATGATGAAATATTTTATGCTTGCCCTGTCTGCAATAAGGAGATGTGGAATTAAGGAGAGCTGTAAGACATAAAAGCTCCAGACCTGCATATGATTATTTATATTGAATTGAAATAAACTATCTTGCTCAATGAGAGAGTTTTTCAGCTCTAGGGCAAAATTTGTAGTGTTTCTCTACCTCCTTTATTTTTGCACGTGGAAGGGAGCATGGAGTAATGCTCTGGCCTTTCATCTCTGGAGAGAGAGGGTTTGTAAATTGGATAAAGGTCAGGAGGGAATATTAGTTTAGTTGGTGATGTCAGATAAGTTCTTCTCTAGATCACACAACCACTGTGCAATTGACAAAAGTATGGTAATAGGCTTTGGTCTGTCAATTTAATGAGATATCGGGGGGGATCAGAAGGATCGAGAGAGGTTTTTAGTGTCCAATGCAATGCTGTGCAAAAATCTCTCACAGAATAAGGGAGATATTTTAATTGTAGCCCTGAAAAGAAAATGTGACTTATTCTGTGGAGCTCTGGTCTGAACTGACGTCCACACTGCTCTGAGGTATCCAGACACAGGAGTTTGTTCAGATCATTCCACAGAGGTCAGGATGCACATTTCTCATCACACCAATTTTTACCCTTGGTGCACGTTCACCTTGCAGGGAAAAAAATACCAAAAGGCATGCAGATACCAGGATGCTTGATCAGTTCAAAAGCTGCTATGGTGCTTTCAAGTGTGTTTGTGCTACAGGTGAAGACTGCCATCCTGGGACTTCAATGTAACCAGCAGACTCTTCCTAGACAGCAGAGGAAAACGGGAGAATTGTAGAGCTGTGTTGGTTTACAGGCACTTTGTGTGTTCCAGCTAATAATCAGTTAGACATAGCCTTATTGTGATGATAGTATCATGCAGAGGGCTCTAAATTATTCACACAAGTAACTAACGTGTTTTATGTCTTCTCAAATTGTCCAGCAGCTCTGCAGCATCTTTGAAAATACTTATTGTTTGGAATTTGCACTCAGAATAATTCCAAGAAAATATTCTTGCTTTTACCCTGGTTCTTTCAAAAGACTGATATTTCATATTCTGAGAAGCATATACAGATTTTGTTAGTCCCTTAGATTATAGGGGTTTTTTCCTGTCCCTGGCTATGCGAGGTTGATTCTTAGAGTGATTATTTTATTTTGGGTGGGAAGTGTCCATTACATGTTTTCTGTCTACTTAAGAATTTGATGAACATTTGTCACTCAATGCATTCCTTGTATAGAGTTTTTGGACAGCTAAAAAACAGCTGCAAATGCAGACACAAAAAGAGATTATTTGTTTGAAGCAAAAATTTATTTTGAAAGTTTGGAAATATTAATTGTGGATCGTGTGATAGCCCAAATGCTGGCAATGCGCCCTGGATGCATCTGTGTGTGCTGGCTCTGGCCTTCTCTGCATGCAGGTCACTAGATGTGTTCACAAGCAGACTGCACACACAAAGTGTTACCATATTGCATCTTTCTATTGTGGACATCAGGTAGGGATTTACATATGCAATTGCCTTTCAAAGTGAACAATGCTGTCACAGCCTTACATACAAGGACCTGGAAACTGCAAATCTTCATTTCTCCTGAGGCTCTTTGGTGAGAGTTGTTCTTTCTTTTCTTGCAAAATGCCTGCAAATACAAAGATGTGAGTGCTTTATCAGCATCGTAACTATTCTGTGAGAAGACTCCTCACATCTTAAATACTAAAGCTGTGGAAAACAAATCCATGTTTTTGATATCAATTTTTCTTTTTGCCTATTTTAAAATGATTTATTGAAGTAGAAAGTCAGATGATGATAAGATAACACTGTTTAGAGGTCATTAAAGAGTTTCCAGGAAGTTTCTACAAAGGTACTGGTTTTATATTGTCAGTACGATAAGAAAACCAACAGTTTATGTCAAAGTTTGCAAAATGTGTTTGTCTGATAAACAGTCTACTCAAGGGAAATCAATCATATTTCCTTCCCAGAGTGTATTATATTTTTCATGAAGTGAACTTCAGCAACTCTGCACATGCATGTGTTTGGTATTGCAGCATCTTAAGAAGCATCTTTTCTTGTTGCAGTGCTTGCAGTGCTGTGTGTGGCTTGGGACCACATGTGGTACCAGGCAGTAATAACCAGAAGCCTTTGTTTTGCAGAACCCAGGGATTGTATGTTCTTCTTTAGCCAGGTGAGAACCTCAGAGTGTGTTTCTTCCCTCAAAGGAAAGATGTTTCTGTGAAACAAAAATTAGGTGTGGAAGATGGTCAGAGGGGAGTTACCCCATGATGCTGCTTTATAGAGTACTGTTCTGAAGAGACATTCTGCATCAATATAATTGAGAAGCATATTTGGCTAAAAACAACTAAAATATAGACTATGTAATCTACCTTCTCACTGTTTTTCTTAATGTGCATTTCAGCTTATTACAGTAGAAACTGCTTCTCAATTGCCTTGAGCTGCAACAATGCATCTGAGCTTGGGTTAAAAGCCTTTAAGTGCTTCTTTACTTGAAAAAAGTGAAATCACGTTACATTAATAGAAGTATTAATTAATTTGGCCTCATTTTTCAGTAGAATTAGCATTATTGAAAAGTCTTTGCCATCTTTAAGTTAAACTGTATTTAGTTAAGTGACAGAGTTTCATCTGTAACACCTAGTGATGTGTCAGATAGTATAGAAAATTATTGTCCAATTTCGAAACCCGAGATGTTCCTGAGAAATGCTGTGGGGTGCGTTATAATGAAAATACCAATCCACATTAGCCATGGTTGCCATAAGCAAAAATCTTAATATCTTGGCCAAACCTACTTAAGGTTCATGTAATAAACTCACATTCCTAATTTTATTAGGGATGTGCCAAGTTAAGCACTTTGCTGGCCTTTGGACAGATTTATAGCTTGACTTCTGCTGAATTAGTGTTGACTGACAAGAGGGCATTGTTTTATAGGATGCTATTTAAATAAAACCTTCAGGGTATTTCTGTAATGTTGTCACTTCAAGCCGGAACTGGAAAAAAGAAATGTGTATTAAGGAGGACTCTTCATTAGTTTTTAGGAGTTTAATCTAAGGCTGTCAAATACTTCCGTATAAGGTAAGACATTGTAATGCAATTGACAAATCCCATCTTTGTTCCAGGTTTTAGTATGAAAACAGTCTATTGGGCTTCCTGGAAATTGGGGAGGTAAAAAATTAGTTTGTTTTTCCTTGACACAGTTGTGTGTAAAGAAGACTGTGATCCTCCTTCCCCCTGAATATGAAAAAGGCAGTTGATGATAACTGTTTACTTTGTAACTTTATTATGGTACATCCCTCGTTTCTGGCAAAATGTGTCATCTTGTATTTGTTCATTGCCTCTTGGCCCAGGATAGCCATTCTGACATTTTCATGTGTAAAGCAGCCCAGTTGTAGACTAGAAAAATGGTCCTTCCTTTAAAAATGTTGGTTTGAACAGTCCTTCCTCTTTATAAAATAAATAAATTGTTTTTAAAAGGTGCATCTTTTAGATACACCTTAGACTGTTTAACTGTTGTGACTCAGAGCAAAATATTGATCCAAATATTGGTAAAATTAATATGACCTTTCAGTCATCTTTTGCCATATATCTTTTAGTTTATGGGAAGGACCATGGAGCTGGGATCCTGTACTACCATGAATAGAGTTAGTTATCAAAACTTAATGAGCTCAGTGTCTTACCTGTGGTCACAGATTTGTATAGCTGATGTGACCATTTGTAAAAAAAGGAGAGTTATTCCTGCCTCACTGAGGGACTGAAAGATGCAAGGAATGGATACAACGTAACTATTTTTAGAGCTTCAGAACTACTATCTGACCATTAAAAAACCTTACTTTTTACAATTAAATTCTGAACTATGTGAAGGAAATATGATTAGCGCCAAAATAAAAAAGACACGTAAGGAATCGGCTTCACTGGCGAGAATGACAAAAGGCACACATAGAGTTACATGTGAAAGATTACAAAATGGATTTGCTTTAGGAAAAGAGATATTGTACATAGTGATTAAAGTCTACATAAATGAAATATTGGAAATATGCCAGTCATACCTAGCAGTGCCACTCTTGCAATGGATCTCACGTATGTTTCACTGATTTTCTTAAACTCTATGATGCCTGTTACATACAGTAACCCAAAGAGCTGCTCAACCCAGCAAGAGTATGGTGGGAGACTAAAATCCTGCGAATTCAGCAACAAAATCAGGATGCTGGTTCCGATTAGTAGAAGAGCAGCTGGGGAATAATTATTGTCACTTGTAGTAAACTCATGGGGCAAATTTAGTGGACAGTGTCACACCTGTTTGAGTTTAATATGACAAAATTTCCCTCACGTGGATTTTGATCATCATTATGTCTTACTTATAAAGGTCCATCATTGTGCATGTACTTTACCAAGTTAGTTTAATTAAAAGGTTCTACGTGGAGCTGATGAATGCAATAACACAGGGTTTACAGAGCCTCATTCCACAAAAGGGTTGACATATGCGTTGGGGCATTCGTGTGGCTGCTGGTCACTGATGGAGCTGTTACAGTGTTAGATCAGTATTCTAAGCATGACATGGGAATGAATCTAACCACATGTTCATTAATGTAGTAATCATAGCAGGTGATAATATAACTGGGTTAAGAATCTGCTTGAAATTGTTCTTACTGATAATCGATCTTCTCCATAAAGGAACACTTGAACTAGAAAACAGTGCAAAAAAACTGTCTTAGATTTATTTTTACAGTTGTTTTACTTTTCTGTGGATAAGTACAATTTAAATATCATTTAAAGCTCAAACAAACCTACTGTTAAGGGTAGCAATTAATGAACAAGGTGTTAGCTGTTTGAGCTGAGGGTCCTGGTCCTTTTTCCTAGTTCCTTTTCCTAGTCAATAGTAGAGTTTAATTGGCGCTGGGTTGCATGCTACTGTAAATATTTTGTCTTTCAATAATAAGTCAGGAGGCCTGTCTGAATATGTGGTCAAGAGTAAGTCTGAGCTTTGTGAGATAGCACTGGGTGTGTTCATTGGTTTTCATGCTGGAAAGATCACAGATTGGCATTACCCAGGCTCTGCTGTTGGTTTAGCCACCTCTTCCTTTTGCACATCAGAGGATAGTGGGTACTTCTATTGTTTATGTGCCAGTTAATGTATTCCATTGGTAGAGGTACTTCACTCCTCAGGACTGTAGCTGCCAATTCTACTCTAATTAGTAAGCATTAAAATGAGCTCCCAACCTCACAAATCTTTCCCTGACAACTTCACACCCTATTAAACCCTAACTTTCTTGCACCTTAAAAATACTTCTTTCCACAATACAGTGCTTTACTTTATGAGTGTACGCATCGCTCTCGGTAGAGTCTACCATACAGCTGCTTAGCCTAAGAAATCTTGGCTTTCCCCAAAAAGAACTCAGAAACATTCAGAAGCAGAGGCTTAAATTGAAACAATAAAAGAATTATTATGCTTTAAAAGTATGCACATGTGCCTGTATAACCAAATCCTGTACAAACAGTTGGGTACTTGCCACATAATTGTTTGGGTTTGCAATTTAAATGTGTATTTGCACATTGCTACCTTCACAGCTTTTAAAATGTTCACCTCTTTATATTTGTGTTCCACACTGCTACACAGTACTTTCTTTCAGCATGAAGAAAGCTTTCTCTTTTTTGTCAAATGTGAAATAGCCACATAGGTGACACTACGTTGAAAATGGGCTGTAGAGGACAATTAGAAGCTATGCAACAAACACGTCCAAGCTCTGGTGATTCTCATGAAATTTTTCCATGAATTTCAGAAGCTGCATTGGGCTTAATGAGGAGAAGAGACAGGAATCAAAGATGAAGAGGAGAGCTCTCCTCTAAAAGGCTGCAGATATTTGAGAGCAACTCAAAGCATTTGCTGTTAAATACCACCAAATTCACTAGATTCCCCCAAAAATGCGTGTAAATCAGGTTTTGAAACACAGGAGTTTAGAAGCTGCCATCTCAAGGAAAATCTGTGGGAAGCAAGTCTTGGGAGCAGACTCCCATTCCTGTTCTCCATGCTTCTCCTGCTTTTAGCCGGGTCTCTAAATTGAAATGCATCAACACTCTGGGAATAGGGATCAGAAATTAATAGCCAAAAGATTAGTCTATGATTCCACATCTTCATTTCACCTTTTATACTATTTTCTCTCTTATGCTGGCTGCTGGAAACTAAAGCAAAACCATGTCCCAAATATCTTTACCTATCTTGTTGGTTAATACACTGCCACAGGTGCTGGGAATTTGAGGTGGCCCAAGAGAAAGAGGACCAGTAAATGGGATTCTCCTATTTCCCATCTGGCTGGATTTTGCAAAAGAGGACCTGGCCTCTGTTTCTTCTGTCCTTGGGTAAAAACCTGCAATGGAAAAATGAATGGTGCTTTTTACTCACTCATCAACCTGGGAGATAGATCAGGTCTAAGTTACTCTGAGGGGCTAAACCCTAATCCAGAGTCATCAGTCTTCTTGCAAAGGAAGTGTTGGTGAAGTCTTGCATTGATCCATATTTTTATTTCTAAGAGATACTTTTGATCTGTCCTATTTTTGTAGGCTATATTAAATGTGCGTTTGGTTTAGATTCAAACTTCAATTTCTTTTGATAGTGTCATCCAATCTTCCTGGCATGTTTCTCTTAGTGCTTTTGTTTCCCCAACAGGTACGTGGCCTAACTTTGCATAATCTATTAGTCTCCCACTTTTTTCATCTGTCCCAAGAAATCTGGAGTTCTTTCTCTGCAGTCTGAAGATGCTCTTGCACAAGCGATGTCATCTCTAATCCTATTTTTCATTTGTATCATCGTTGTTGCTAACCACTCTTTAAATAAAAATACAACAGGATTCTAATATGCCAAGGAGCTCCATGGCTAACCATATAATTTCAAAATGATACTGATTTTGTTTATATGCAACATAATCTTTTACAGTTCTTAGTCTTTATTTGAAGCATTGCAAAGTGGATTTTTATGAAAGGTATAATAAAGGACTCCTTGTTTTTTCATAACAGATTTGAACATTAACTGATCAGAGTTCAGATAAATAGTCTTTACTCTCCATTAAAATATTAAAAAGCCTTTGGTAGGAAACTGGTGTAAAGATCCTTCATTCTTGTTTAATGAACACTTGTTGGCAAGTATAACACTTTAATAGCTTTGCAGAATGAATTTTGTGTGAGCATCCTCCATTTCGTTGTCAGACACTTGTCCAGGTGCTGGGAATTTATTGGGGGAAGCATATTTTTACTCATTAGTTCTGTATTTGATTACAGAACAGTAAAATATGAACCACTAAGTCCCCGAGGCATGGCTGTGTACATTGAGATTAGTAATTGCATGTCATCATGTTTTCCATTGGAATTTATATGAACAGATAGGATAGGTGCTTCTTAAGTAGGTTTAAAAGCAAAGCAAATTTGTATTTAATCTTTTTTGCAGGCATATTTTCCCTAATGGAGTAAAGGTTAGGCTAGATGATATATTTTAAATATGGGTTTCATTTGTTTTTCTTTTTCTTTTTTTTTTTTTTTTTTTTTTTTTGCTTTTGTTGAAGTATGAGGTTTTCTTTACTGGCAGATTAAAGGAAATATATTGTAGCTGAAAAATTTGACTCTGTATGTGCTAATATAAACACAAAGACTGGTGTTGTTGTCAGCAATGAGTGTTTATGAATATATGTTTATATGCAATATGCAGACAATGTTTTTGTCTTTAACCAGCTTTTAATGCTGTAGGTATGAATGAAAAACATGTAGCAGCTCTAGGGATAAATTTTATTCCAACTGAATAAAAGAATACCATTTTTAATGTCTTTAGTTTGCCTGTTTTTCAAGAACAGCCGAAATACATTCAAAATTTTGTATATTAAGAAAACCCTCAAAATAAAAATGGAAATTATCCAAAAAAAACTTAACAAAATGGAAACAAAATCTTTTGGGTCATGTTGAAGGGTTAAACAGTGCCAAATGTGGCATTTCTGTATAAAAGTGCTCATGGATGCGTTTTCAAAAACTGAATCTAACGAGGTACTTAATAGTCACAAAACTGGCACATTTGATAATTAATGTTCCTTACTGAATTTTTGCTGATGCAGTATAGTCTTAAATGGAGAGAAATGTTAACTCAACATGTACTTGAACCATCAGCTGTTTGGAAACTTGCCCTTTATTGACGTGAGATACCTGTGTATGACACTCAGGAAGGCCTTCGTTAGCACATCTGCACCTCCTGTGTTTGTGGTTTGTGAGCACGTGGCTCTGGACAAGGCCTGCAAGGTTGGGACTGTGCTCAGTGGAGCCCCTTGCTGTCCTCCTCCAGCAAATGAAATCATTCTGATTTCAGTGAGTGACTGAATGGGCGCTGAGCTGGCTCCCACCCTGCCATCCTGAGCAGCACATGCGGGCTGAGTGCCACCAGAGCAGGGCACTGCAGGGACACTGCTCCCAGGCCACCACTCCTCAGTGGCAGCACCTGATGGAGCTTGCGTTAGTCCTCGTTGCACGTGTCCATTGTTAGTGCCATGTGCCTGTTTGAGCAAAGTGGTCGGGGGATGATGACGTTTTCATCTCCTGGATGTAACTTGTGCCAAATAGAGATTTACAGGGTCCAGGATCTAGAAGTGTCAATTTAAAACTAGAATGAGGAGCTCGTATCTTAACAATGTAGGCAAAATACAATTAAAATAGATATTTAAGTTTGAGAAATAAATTTTGAGAATGGGTAGTAAATATTGTTGTCTTTCTTTTTCACAGTCATGTTCTTCAGCAGTAGTGACAGTGTATTTCTTTGTTATTAAATTCCCACTGATTTCACAGTACACATATTGAATATACTACATGTTACAGAGCTGAGGTTCAGGGGATTTTGAGAGAGAAGGAAATGTTGAAGGATAATTGGAGACACACAGGAAAAGTGGAGAAGGGATCCAGTGTAGCAAAAGAAGGCTCAGAGAAGAATGTAGAGGCTCAGGGGAAGCTGAAAATGGATCAAAACAGGACAAATGGAGGTAGAAAGGATCAAAATTTCAAGGAGAAGGAAAAGAGAGGATTGTAGGTATATACAATATTGTTCAGAGAAAAATGTGTAATCAGACAGGATCAGACCAATTTTGTCCTGGCTGACACAAGGTCAGAGGAGCAGGAAATCAGAAGCACTGGAAGAGATATTTGGATCCTAAGGAAGTGGAGAAGGAAGTAAAAGTGAAGCAGAGAAAGAACTATTAGAGCAAGTATTAGAGCTGCATGAGAGCTGGAGAAGTCATAGTGTCAGGAGAGCTGAGTGGGGATCAGGAAAGGATTACATGTAAAGCTATCAGGAAAGCCAGGAGTGGGTCAGAAAAGCTTACAGAGATTTGGGCAGAGTGGCCAGAGGGGCAGAATGATGCTTACTGTTCAGCATACTGCAATTAGTTCAGAAGCCCTTCGAGAGCAACTCCAAGGGTGGAAGTACCAAGAATATTAGCATCTTATATGGCAGATCTGATTCATTAGCAAAAGCAAGGCTCTGGCTTAATTTATATCCCATGAGGATTTGTTTTGTTGGATATTGTCCTAGCTGCTGCTTTGGAATCCAGTAGTGATTTTTCAGGATGGCTGCTCTTATAAGGCACAACCTATGGATTTTAGGCAGCTTACATTCTGAACATCCCAACATCTGGAGGTTTATGGCCAGGGTTTCAGCATTGTTTTAATAATTTATCTAAAAATAAACTGATGTCTTGAAACAGGCACATCTTTTGTGGAAGTCTTTATGCAGGCAAATTTTACCTGAAGAACATTATTTAATAAACTCTTGCTGTTGTGGGCTACAGTAACATAGGGGCTATCCCTGCTTCAGTATAGTGAATGTGCTTGTGCCTATCCAGGCTTCTATACAGACTTTGTCACTAAAGCCACAGAGGTGATCCATTTCATAACTGTTCACTTTGGATAGCTAATTCTGGCAGATGCCATCGCTTGCCACTGCTGATGGCATATGTTTGTCAGTCCTCCCACCACATAACAAAGAAACTTTCTCAAGAGGAAGGCATTGTCATTTTATCCTATTCATCCCTATTCGAAACCAAACCGAATGGCATTAATTATCACTTCAGGTAGTAAATCCGTTTATCATTCGTGAAAGGAATGCTTCATCTTGAGTCCTTTTGTTTTGTGTAGCCAGAGGGCTGTTAGATGCTATTGAACTCATAAGAATCATTTTAGCGTTATTCCAGCACAAAGCAGATAATAAATGGATAACCTTGTTTTCCTAAAAAGCCATGAATAACTGTGGCTTTAAATTCAATGACTCTTCTCTGCCCTACTCCCTCCAATTCTAGAAACATGTATTCAGAATCTTACTTTAAAGTCAAGGCAAAGTGCTGATTGACTGTACTGACATAATTGTGTTAATGACAAGACACTGAGAGTACATTATTAGATATGTCGTTTACCATCACATTTTATTTGGTTCTGATCTGCCAAGCTCAAGTTATGCTTCTTATATATTGTGGTTTCAGTCAGTCACTTAAACTGCTTCAGTGTTGAAATAACATTTTTTTACAAGTCTTTTAGCTGTAGTTCAAGAGAAGGAATTTCTTCCAGAGCATCATTAAATTGTTCAAAGTTTGTTTTCACTGACAGACTTAAAGTTTGTCCACTTAGCAAATGATTTCTTTGATCAGTAAAATGGTTAGTGAAACTACTGGTTTTTTAATACATGGATCCATTTATTAATACCAAATTAATACCAATCAAGTGTTTTCATCTACAAAATGTATCTTCTCTGTTGTCACAACTGAGCTCCTGCAGGCACCATCGTAAACTTTTGAAATGTCCTGTTGTCTAATGGAAGAGTGTGCAATGGGAAATGGAGATGTTTTTATGCTATGTTGTGCTTGATGTGAATGTAATTCAGCAAATAGTAATATTTAAGCAATGCTATGGTATGGGAAGTATCAAAAAAGGTTTACATTTAACTTGGTGTCATTCTTCCCTAGCTCATTCCTTTGTAAGAAAAGCGTCATTGTTGGAAGTTGACTAGCAAATGAAATATGAACAGTTAGAACTCATAAACAGGGTGTGCTTATTCAGGGATAGAAGCCATCTCAGGGTTGTAAATATTCTGCATTGTGTGGGGATGTACTTCTATCTGACTGATTCTAATTGGGAGGCATAAAGCTCTTTCATCCATCCTGGTAAATTTAAGACAGAGGGGGTCTATTCAGCATAGGCTCATTTTGCTTGTTTGTAAACCAAAACAGCAGAAGAGAAAGTCAGTATTCTGAAAAAGTTTGGGTTTAGACCTGCAGCTGTTGAAATTTTAAATTAACTCTTTTATGTTTGTCAAGATCATGACATCTTCATTATAGCACAGTTAGTCTTCCTTGAAGAGGGTTCATCTCATGTGTTAGTGGTGTCAAACTTGAAATAATAAAAAGATTGGGCAGACTTTGTCAAGGCTTATTTATATCCAGGAAGTGCAGCTTTAATAGGAACCCATGATAACGATAACTTCCATAATGTTGCTGAGGAATCACTGAGGTGATGATCTGAATATAATTAAATAATTTGTATATTCAATGCACATGTGAGCTTTCTTTTGTTGCTACTGGGAAATTCTCTCACACAAGTCTTTCCAGGAACTGGAACTCCTACAGGCTCTTTCGGTTGGAATAATTAATAATTGTTCTTACAGCAGCCATAAATGCCTTGAAAATGGTTTTAAATAGTTATAAAAATATCCTGAAAACATCAGTCACTGGTATTATAATCACCAGTGGAGGTGATTATAATAAGAGGAAAATCTATATTTGTGATGAGACTGATAGCAGTCAAGTTCAGTTTTGCTGTCAGTGACTGAAGCAGTCAGTTATGATGCAATGTGTAAGTGCATTTGGATTTACAGTCTAACTGCCTAAGTCATTGCTTTTGACTAGCATAAAATAAAGTATTGGTAATACTTGGTAATACTCAATACATATGACTATCATATGACAGTTTTATTTTCTTATTATTTGGAACATTCTGACTGTAGAGATTCAAGCTTGTCAACTTGTTCTGCAAAATGCTAGGATAGTGAATCAGTCTAGTTATAATCTCATTCTGTGATAGTATTAAGGAATTACAAAAATATGCGTGCCTTCTCTGTCTCTGTCCTGTATACACACACACCCCGCCCCCCAAATCTACCCTGTGTACACATAGATATTTATCTGCCCGTTGTATCTGCTGGGCCATACATACATGCATGTACTTGTAATATGTGCTATTTGGCCAAACAGCTACCTACTGCAATGTAGAGTTTTGAAAGACTACTGTAATGCCTCCTTTGCTGTTGTCTGGAATAGCCATTGGCTTTCTTTACTAAGGTAAAATCCTTTGAGCTTAGGCCTGCAAGGGGAACTATTACCTAAAGTGTTGGTGCAGTCTGTTAGAGAGTTGGAAGTAGGCTGCAAAGTTCTCATTTGGACTTCAAATACTCCAAATCATCAGGTGCACGGACCCTGTACGGTAAGTACAGGTTTAAGTGTGAATATTAATTTAATTTAAAGATCGCTGCAGCCTCCTACCACATGGGATACCAAAGATTTGAAAGATTGGGACTTGGGCTGTCAGATCTTTGGGATAGTGAATGCATCTCGGGCTCTTGTATATGACGCTGGCCTGACTCTGTACCTCAATTTTCAGATGTATGTAAGAGTGTAATTTTAATATGTAGCATGTTTTCAGATCACCATTTGAAATTTCAAAGTCTAGGTCTGTATTTGTAAACTGAAACAGGCTGTTAGCAAAGTGTCAGTGGGATGAAATTGATTTTCTGAAGAGAGCTACGCTGGTGGCCCTTCTGACTCGTTTGTTTTGTTTTGTGTAAGTGTAGGCTTTGGTTCTGAAAACACAAGTACTTATTTCTTTGGATGTGCGTAGTTCTGCTGAAGTCTGTGGAGCCTCTGATAATCATTAAATTAACTCTCATAAGTGCTTCCAGACTTAGAGACTTGGATGGGGGGAAAAAGGCAGTAAGAGCAGATTCTCATTTTTGACTTTCCATTAAATCATCCTGTGTGATTTCTGCTCATCCCCGTGACATAATTCTGAGGTTTTTTTCCTCCTCATTTAGATGTATTGCTTTTGGTTTTGTTTGTTTTTAAGATGGAAGCTCTTTAAACCTTGGTAGTTATTTACTTTGGGTTCAGTGTCCCTCATGAGGGAAATACCAAAGATGTATTTTTTCCCTTGAAAAAAACAAAAAGAATTAATTTTTCAATTTTGGACTGAGGGTTCATGTCAAAGATGAAATAAAAAATAATTATTTGTAAGCCATATTAAACATTGGCCATTAAAAAGGAAATTGGAACATGTCATGTCAAATATCTTGAGAGAGAGAGAAACGAAGGGAGGGAGTTGAGAGGCACATTCCTTGAAGTAACTAGAAAGAGTCTCCTGGTGAAATGGAGGCATCCTGGGGATCACTGACTTTAATTAAGTAGAAATGATCAAGGCACCAGGGTACTTCCGGGGGATTAATGACTGACTGGGAGACTTGATGGCCTCAGGCAAAGCTGTAGGCCATTAACCCCAGCCAGTCCTTCGTTTTTCGGGAAGTGCCCTGTGCCAAGGTCATTTTTCCTGTTATAGCTAAGGATGGATCTTTTCTGTAGTCTCAGGAGAGTCATGAAGTCCATGATTTTTGTGTTGTTTTTTTTCCTCTTTTAATACCTGATTTATGATGTACAGAGATATTTTTATTAAATTGTTTGTGATGTAGTGAGAGAATAGCTTGATACTGTTTTGGTCCGACTTTTATGAAAATTAGGACGTGAATAGCCCCCATATATATTATCCAAATGAGCGTCAAAGGATTAATCAACACCACAAAAGCACAAGGAGGTTCAGTACCCTTGGATTATTAAATTTGATCCCAAGAATAACATTGCAGCCTTGAATAAAAGTTTTAGTGAAAACAGTCTTGGATCTTTGTGGATGACTTGTACTTCTAGCATCCTGTGGCAGAGTTTCAGAAGTTGTCGTATGTCTTTTCGCTTCCCTTTCACCATTCTTTTCCCCCCCAGCCTGAGGGATTGTGAAATGTGATCAAAACTGCCTGTTTCCTGACTCATTTCTTTCCTCTGGGGAAAGGTACAACCAAGCAATATGTTTGTACTAGTAGCATGAACTGCCATTCTTTCCCTCTCTTTAGTTCCTGGGTTCTTCATGCTCAATAACTGCCTTGTTAAGGGCTTCCCATCTTAGCACCCTACACCATGAGCGGGGACATAGGAAAATGTTGCCAGGCATGACAGCCGTGTTTAGAAAAGCATGGGAGCATTAATGTGCTCTTCTCACTGAATCCCACTATATTGATAAAAAATACATTAGATATTATTGGACATTGTTGCAACTGGAAGAAAAAAAAGAATTCTATAAAATACGGCCACTGCTGTAGGGTTCCCAGACTCCAGTGCCTTAGTCCTGGTTACGGGGGATGGGGGGAGTTCAGTGCTGTGTGGATGTGACCAGCTTGTTATTCTGTACCAGGCACGTCATTGCTGGGGATCATGGTTTTCTTCAGACAGGGCCATTTTATCTTGCTCTGGCAAAGTGCTGGCATGAACTCCTGCAGGCTCGGTCCCTCTGCCGTCCCGCCAGTCCCCCTTGTGTTCTCTCCAGAGAGCACCTCTGGCCCTCTGGTGCTGAAAGGGACAGCGGCGAAAACTCAATCGCTCCTGGTGCTGAAGCAAGAGCGCCAGCCGGGAGGCGGCAGGCAGGGGGTCAGTGTTCTTCACTAGCTGGGGCTGGGAAGTGTTCACCACGTGAGCTCCACCACCATATTGGTTTTTTGTTCCCAAATGTGCGAGGGCAGCGGGCAGGACGGTCACAGACTGCCTTTGTCAGGGGAAACCATGCAGGGGTGACCTGCACAGAACAGCCGCCATCTTGGTTTTCTTTATGGTGGTGAATACCATTTTGTGGGTAAAACACCTCTTTTTCGTACAGTTACTAATATTGCCATATTAATTATTTATAATGATTGTTAATATAACTATATTGAGCATGTCTTGTTCCATTGCTTTGTGCTCTTAGTAAATCGTTATCTCAACCCATAGTCTCTCCTTTTTGGCCCTCCCTTATGGAAAGGGGCTGGGGAAGGGGAGTGGCTTTATTGTGGTTTAATTTCCTGCTTGTATAAAAACCAGCACAATCTCATTTTACATCAGCAGATTCTTACTGAGCTGAAGACTTTGGCATTGTGCATCTTGGGAGGCAAGCCACATAGCTAACCAGACCCTCAACCACACTATCTACCCACCCATTTACTTGAAAAACATCTTAGAAACACCTGCTAAAAATAGAATTGTTGATTAAAATACATTAAACTAAAAAGCTTTTAAGCAATAGATCAAACTCTCCAGCTTTATGAGCCAAAGGTAATTAGAAGCTGTCCACTCAATACTGTTGACACAGAATACTGTTGCAGCCATGTGTAATTTTATTGCTTATCAACAGTGGTCAGAAGCAAGGAGCAGACCCTGTGTCTTATTTAAACACTTCTACTTCGGCCAATGTTCCTATTCCATCTTATCTTGAATAGCTCATGCTGTAATCAATTCATAATATTTTGCTTTATACACTTAGAGACGTTATCACTTACAAAATGTGCCTTAATAGAAACTTGGAAAACTCTAGCCAGCCTTCTGTACAATATACATTTGTCCTCAGCTCAGAAAGCAGCTTACCTGGAGAGGAGCCAGCAGGACCGTGTCAGAGGAGGTTGCCACAGTGGCAGACTGACAGATGCCTGCTCATACCTGCCTGGAGCAGCCCAGCGTCTGCGTGTCTCCCTGTCCCCTGTATTTGTCTTACCTTAACAGGCATGTTCTCTTTCGATGTGGCAGCGTGTTCTTGGTCTCTTGCTCTCTGTCTTTGGCCTTTCTGCATCTACCTCTATTTAGATAAACTATCCTGGATGCTTCTGCAAAAGCAAGTGAGAGTCTTTTTCTAGTGACTGCATGAAGCATTCTGATACAATGTTGGCAGTCCATAAGGCCTAATAATTTAGCTATTTTAAAAATTAATGGTGACTTCCACAATTGGTTGCTATCCAAATCTTTCTGGTTAATTGGTTAGATAGATGCTGGACTTTGAATTATTATATGTAGCTATTGGAAAGAAAGAAAATGTAACTGGGAAAGAAAGAATTAGCACTACTACCATGCCTACCATTTTTCTGGTGCCTAAGAGTAGAGAAGGAATCCTAGTCCTTTTATTTGTTTCTGAAAGAGCAGGGGCAGCAAGTGCCAGTGCTCTTCATAAGACCCATATCCAAGACACCAAGTGAGTTTTCTTGTTCTTTGTCTGGAGAGTCCATGAGGATGCTCATTTCATTCTTTCACTTGACTCCATGTCAGATGAGCAGGATGCTTGATTTTGCAGATTAGGGTTGTGGAAAGCACAGGCAAGGTTTTTTTTACCTAGAGAAGTAATGGATAAATAGATGTTTCCACTGCGTTCAGGGGAGAGGATAGATATGTGTGTGATAAGGGGGGGAAGAATAGTTGGATGAAGTAACATACCAAAACAGTTTTTTTTAAGGTATCTTTAGTCTGAGGAGACCCAAAAGCTTTTCAGCCAGTTTGCCTGGTACTGAAATGAAACTTTTTGGACCAAAAGTTACGTTAGTAGCACCATGAAATGCAATGTTTTTTTTAGAAGAAAAGCAAAGAGTAACTTCTCCAGTTGAAACTGCAGGGGGAATTTTAGGTATGCAGCATGTAATTACCAGTCCTGGAATTTGGCCAGTTCACTGTGATTAATTTAACACCCGTATTCTTGTTAAAATTGCCATGGATTTTTTAATGATCAAAACTAGTTAGGAATGAGCTTTCTGTTTCACCTACCCTAAGTAAATGCAAAATACCAAGAAAGTCAGCTATGTTATTTGATTTGTATTCCACCAGCCATTGATGTGGAATGGCCTTAGAAACAATTCAAATACTTCAACCAGAATTTTTTTTTGTAAAATCAAAATATTTTTTTGCCTTTATTTTATATTTATGTAATTAATTTATTTATTTCATGGAAGCAGCATTGTTGTAAGCATTATATTACGGTGATGCTGCTTCTGTGAAAAGCTTGTGGGTTTGTAGTTGCCATTGCCCCATACTAATATGGAATTTAGTTGTAATGACATGTATGGGTTGTGTTTCTGAGCAGCTGTATGTTTTACACAAGGTGTATTTCTGAGTCACCTTATTCTGAGGTGTTATAAAATACTCCCTAAATCTCAGCATTGATACTACGTTTTTATGTATAACTTACTGATAATATGGATGAAAATGGGTTTTATTTAGGGTTTCGCCACAATTGGCATCAGTCAAAGTGAGTACCTTTGGATTAATGCTATAGAAGCAGAGGACTGATGAAACCTGTTGAAATGGAGTTTTCTCCTCCCAGAGCAATTGAATTCCCCCTTTCCCAAGCAGACTGATCCCGTCCAGGATTACTGGCACTTGAAATCTCACAGCTATGGAACCAAAACTCTGACCCAGGAAGCAGCATTTGAATTTGAACTGGATACTACAGATCAGAGGTTTATTTAAGAGATACAGCCGTTAATCACCTATTCTACGTACTCACTTTTGTAGTATCTGTTCTGGAGAAATAGGTGTCTGGAGAAATAGTCTGAAGCATGTTTTATAATTTAGAAGAGAAAGTGGAAGATAGCTTTTTCCTCCTTAATATTCCAATGAGATTTGGTAGCTTAACCAGAGATGTAGTACAAAAGCATTTATGGTTCATGTTATATTAATACTGTGGCCTGATTATCAAAAACCATTACTCCTGGTTATCTTGCACAGGCTGAACTGAGCTGCTGTAAGTCAGACAGACTGCCTGTACACAGTATGCTCCATGTTTATGATAAGAGTGTTTTTAATATAAAAGGGAATTTCTAAAATTATTTTCTTTTAACAATTGGATTTATTATAAGTATGCACCCTCAGAATTGCTTTTCTGTGTGCAAGGAAAAAGCATAAAGAAACTAGACACTCAAAATGTCAGTAACCTTTCCTGAGTCTGTTTTCTAATGGACAGTTTTGGTCAGATGCAGGGGTCTGAATTTTGAAACAGATGTACTGTTTACTTCACCCTTGGCAGGGACACAATAAGCCACTCGCTTTTCTTCGCTGTTTTGTTTTGATTTGTTTTCTCTCTTAGTGATGTGCCTCATGGCTCCTTTTTTATTGTAATGATACTGTATTAGATACCACAGCATTTCCCTATGGACTAAAGTCATTGTTTCGAAGTTCTTTGTGGAGATGCATGCATTTAGGATTTTTTCCCAGCAATGATTTCATTTGTTGTAACCTCTAATGCTAATGCTATTGTGGTTGGCTCTTTTAATTTAGTGCTCCCTTACTGCGATACTTTCGTAGGGCTTGTTTGTATTTGTAGAAAGAGAGTAAGAGAAAGAAAAAGAATGAGCTTCTAACAATGTATGGGCTTGGTCCCAATACTAATTTTCTTGTCCTGGTTATCCGTTTTTATTACACGTGCTAGTCCAGTAGGGATGTGACAAATGCCATGTGCCCTTACTACCCAAAGCACATGGGAATAGGTTAATTCATATGTTCCAATGCAGCCCCGTAATTCTCTTGAAAACATAAATACAAGAAATACATATGTAGTGCTGTCTCTCTCTTTAAGCTGTCCTTACTTGAAGAATTTTCCAAAACCTTTGTTTCAGTCATTTAGGCTTTTCAGCATGAAGTCATTAGAAAAGTAGTCCTGAGAAGTGCTTTGAAATGTAGTCTCTTGCACTATTTTTTTCCTCTTCACATCGGTGAAAACAGTCCTGTATATTTAGCCCTCTGCATTTTAATTTGGTGATCCTAAAAGTACAGACTGTTTTCTGAATCTAAACTGGTCTTTAAGGTAGCAGTTTTTATGGATGTGTTTCTATTTTTTGTTAT